>PQXJ01000459.1:0-29549 GCA_004786225.1 Botryotinia narcissicola | reverse complement strand
GATAGAGTGATAGAGTGATAGAGTGATAGAGTGATAGAGTGATAGAGTGATAGAGTGATAGAGTGATAGAGTGAGATGTCTTTGAGGTTGTAGAGGAAGAGAACAGGGAGGGAAATAAGAAAGGGGATTAGACAAGGCAGAATGGTATGACAAGGGCGGGATAGAATGGGTAGGGCCGGAATCTATGCATGTCTAGTGGATGGATGAATAGCTTGCATTGAATTTGAAGATCTAATAGCAGGTATCTTAAGTATATTTAACTTGACGGATTTTGATAGCTAAGTTGGTATTTGAGGATCTGGATCTATATGCTGTGTATACTGTGTAATGTAGAAGTAATGAAGATATCAGGTATGAGGTATTGAGTATATTACAGATATAGATATGAAGTACAACTTGTTCACATCCCTATCTACATCCGCATCCACATCTACATCAAAGAATACAATTATCTAACCTCTACCTCACCAACCCCTACCCCAACTTCTTTATTTTTTTCTCTTCGGCTCTCGCCCTCCTCTCCCTCTCCACCCTCATCTTCATCTCCGGCGTCATATTTCTCATTTCCTGGTCTCTCTTTTCCTGTCCACTAGCCTGTACACCCGCTCCTACGATCTTTCCCTTTCCACCTCTGCTACTGAATTTTCCTCCTCCTTTAAGATTTCTCTCCCTCTCTCTCTCCTCTTCTTCTTTCGCTAATCTCTCATCATCTATCCTCTTCTCTTCCATTTTCTTCTTATTATCCTCTTCCTTTTCCCGCGCATCTCTTTTGCCCGCTTCCTCTCTACTTAATCCTGAAGGAACATTTGAGTTTTCCCAAGTATATCCTTTCGGGGAAGGTAATTCGTATCTACAAACTCGGAAAGCATCCCTCATACTTCTCTCTCCACATAGTTCGAAAGCCGTTTTTCCATCTCCATTTTTGATCGTAGGGTCCGCATTTCCCTTTAATAATAACCCCTCAACTAATAATCTAGAATTTAAACTCGCAGCTAAATGCAGGGGGGTAGGAGCATGATAATTTTGTTCTTCGGGCTGAAACTGGAAATTTGGAGATACGGAGTTTGTTTGGAGGTAAGATAATAGAGCAGGCAGTTTTGAGCGACGGATTAGGGATTGCAGTTGTGATGTATGTAGAAGTGAAGTTTCTTCTTCTTCTGTTATCTTTTTGGGTTGTGGTTTTGATGCTGCTGCTGCTTCTTTTTTGGCGGCGAGCGATTGTTGTGCCGAGAGAATGTCGGCACGTTTAGCTGCGAGGGATTCTTCGTCTACTTCAAGAATTTTGACACGCGTGAGTTCAACGAAGGAGCGCATAAGTTCGTTTTGCGTGGCTCTTTTCGTTCTGAATGGAAATCCACGAATTCGAGGATCATTTTGTCTTAAAACTTGGTCGTCATATGGTCCGAATAGAGTACGTCGATTAGTGGTACCAGTGGCACGAATGAACAGTAACTCAGAAGTATCTATCATGCCTTTCCATGAAGTGAGGAGTTGACGTACTTCATCTTGTAGAGCTTGTTCATTGTAACGACGGAGACTAGATCCAGCACTATGAGCGGCTCCTTTTGCGGAATCGTTGGCAGATTGAGCTCCTCCTTGTTTGTGACGGGTAGTGTATCGATGAAAGGTTTTATGAGCGAGTACGACTGCTTCTTTAGTCAATGGACCCGTCGTTGCCTGTGGGTTCTTGACCTGTTTAGGGGCATGAGATACGACCATGGCAGCGAAATGGCCACCTCCTATCATACACATAAAAATATGAGGGCCTTTGTAAGATTCTGGTAATGGAACGCCTTCACTGTTGACTGGTACTTTGATCTGAGGTTTCGGAGAGAGTTGTTTTCGCTGAACAATTTCGTGCATTGGGGTTTCCTTTTCTAGCTCTTCATTGGTAAAAATCGCCCGGTATATCCCAAGATAAGTGTTCTTCGGCATCGTAGATGTAGTGAACCATATCATTGGAGCTTTTCCAGAGCCTCTCGTCCTTTTTCTTAAGCCAGGATTATCATCAAATTCATTGCTTGTCGATGCTATAACAGCTTGTTTCTTGAGTAATGAGCTCAATGTCGTTTCTTTGCGCCCTCCATCCTCTTCATCTTCTTCGGTATCTGATGAATCGGATCCTGAAAGACTCTCGTCGAGGTCTCCTACCAACTTCTCGAACTCAATTTCCGTTACAGCTTTTGCCCCTCGGATCTTTTGCTTTAAATTATAGTTGTGGAAATCCGATCGTACGTGGCTCTTTTGGTCTTCCACAGTATGAAAAGTTACACCACATAGCGAACAGGACTTTGATCCCACATCTCCGGGTTTGGTTTGTATACTTCGCTCGGTCGTGTCTGTAGGCGAATCGGTATCTGCTTGGTAGGTGTCGTCACTGGAGTCATTGGAATCGTCTTTGCGCGCGAGTGTTGATAAAATATCCTGTGGAAGGTCATAGACTATTTCTTGTTAGCTTGGGAATGCGTGCCCAAGTATTGCATTCCTACCTTATAATGGTCTTCTCGTTATATCCTCCTTCCGTTGTTCCATTTTGACGATGCGAAAGCTGTTCGTTTGTATGAGGTGGGGGCTGATGGATGACTGCTTGAAGTTGAGATTATGCGCTTTATTGGTGAATGACTGTTTCAGTAATAGGTATATTCAGTGTTGGTTGGCTAGTAAGTGTATATGCCGCTCAACAGTAAAAAAGCAAAAAGTTGAGAAGAAAATTTTGGTATGACGACAATACGTATTCGAAAATTAAAAATGTTCGCTGCCTCCTACGTACGACCTCAATCTCATCTTATCTGACTCCTTATCTCCACGTGATCCTCTAATTGCCCGGTTTTTAGTTTATCCTAGCGCCAACGATCCATGACATCAACCATCTTTATTAATGACGTAGATTATCCTAGGCCCCAGCCTCGGTTGGCTGAGCAGAAGAGGCGTTTATCGGTATTGGTTATCAAACAACAAAAACAACAAAAGCAAGGAAAAGAAGTCTCAGGAGTCTTTGCTCCCTTTAAGTTCTGACACATAATTATCAATTGAAGGAATACAAATCAAGATAGTAGTCCTTTCTAACCAATTGCAGTTATTGAGTAACTGTGGAGTTGATCTACATTGTATGCAGCTTGATCCCGTCAACAATCCAATTCTTCAAATTCCCATCATATCCTCAGATTCCAGATCCTTTCAATCTCAATTCTCCATCTCCAATTCTCCACTATCACAATATCCCAAAATGTCTTCATGTTTTGGTTCAAGAAAGTCAAAAGGTGACGATACTCGTCCATTGTTGCCTCAATATGAGGATGATACTTCATTACAGAGAACGGTTCATCAGAAATTGCATACTTATCAGATGCTTAGAGCTTTATCCAAGGGATTTATGCCATCTACTGAACAAGCCATAATCAATTTGAGAACTCTCTTGGCATCAGATGTTTTAAATCCGGACAATCCAGAATTGACAGATAGTGGAAGACGATTGATCAAGTTCTCGAAGCAATTGCTTACGGAGTTTATTGAATTGTTAAGAAATAAGAATGACGGAGATCAGATTCAAGACTTTATATGGTTCTTGATACACTCAAGAATCTCTGTCAACACAACGGATCTTATTGAAAGAGCCACAAGCACAAGAGCAAAAGCAGACGCCTCAGCTGGTAAGTATTGTCTATCATGTATATAGTATCCTGATATCTGACCAGTCACAGCATACGCAAGTATCAAAACTTTTGGTAGTCTTCTATTTACAAATTCCTATTTTCGAATATTCCTTTCATACCTCAATACCATTGGTCGACAGGTCTTTGCAGATACAGCAAAGACGGTATCAGATGTCGCAGAAGATGCTGCGAATAAAATTGAGCCATCGGATGTCGAAAATGAAGTAATGAAGAAGCTAGGAAAGGAGAGAAGTGAGCCCATTCCCAAAGAAGACCTTCAAGCTGAAGCAAGTGAGATTAGCGAAGTTGTTACGAATGGTTTCAAAAAGGCAGGTAGACAAGCAGGTGAAAGTTTGAAGGAAAACATTTCTGGGGAGCAGAGAGAGACTTTACGATATCGTTTGAAGGAAGCGGTTACGAAATTGACAAAACGAAATGATTATTCGGACTCAGTCAACACAATTGGTCTTCTCATTCAGAGATACGCCAAAGCTTATTCTAGAGCTGTGGATGAATCTATCAGCGTTGTTCAGGATGATGTTGAACCAAACCCAGCCCTTAATCGTGCAGTGAAAAATGGTTGGTCTTTAATGAGTTCTTTTGGTGACTAGGATGCATGGAAAGAACTTGAGAAGCGATTCAACAAGGTTATGGAGCACTCTCAAAAAGATCCCGAATTCGAAAACCTCATGGGAGAATTGGCAAAATCAATTCAACAAATGCTTTCCGATCCAGATTTCTTCGATGCCACGGCCAATAAGGTTGATGAATTGAAAGAAAAATCTAAGGAAGTGGGCACCGAGTCTCCTCTTCGAAAAGATATTGATAATTTGCTAAAACAAGCACGCACAACATTCGATTCAGTAATGAACGATCAAGATGTTTCCAAACTGGTTCACACAACATTGAAAATATGGAACATTCTCAACCCACTCAACAAAACCTCCAACACCGAGCTCTTCACTGATCTCTCTACCGTGTTAATACCCATGTTCATCTCTGCCATTCAATATGTACCAATTCCTCGTCTCGAGATATCCGTCCCAGAAATTGATCTTCTTCTTGAGAATCTCATCCTCGAACCCGGTAGAACTGTTAATCATACTAGTTTCTTACCATATCGGCTCAAGATCCAAACCTATAATGATCTCTCAATTCAAAAAGCTCGATTCCGTACCTTTTCAAAGGTTACTTCTGTGGTAACAGTCAAGATTCAAGGACTGTCAATTAGAGCAGACGAAGTTGGATTCTGGCTCCGAGCACATAAAAGTTTGTTTTGGTTAGCCGATGAAGGAATCGCTTCTTTCGAGCTTGATGATAGGGGTATCGATATCGAGTTCGATGTTGAAATCGGCCGCAACAAACTTGAGAAAATACTTACTTTGAAAGATACACGTGTCAAGATCCATCATCTTTCATAC
This sequence comes from Botryotinia narcissicola, assembly GCA_004786225.1. Lineage (NCBI taxonomy): Eukaryota > Fungi > Ascomycota > Leotiomycetes > Helotiales > Sclerotiniaceae > Botryotinia > Botryotinia narcissicola. The sequence continues at coordinate 24,475 of PQXJ01000459.1, read as the reverse complement.
AAACTCAGCAAATCAAAGTTTGCTTGCTTAGCCTGGTACGTCCTCTTTCATATTTAGTCACTCATTGATATACTAACTCAGATCTCAGTATTTTCAAACCTCTCCTTCGTCCTATCCTCCGCAAAACTCTAGAATACCAACTCTCCACCGCCTTGGCTGATTTCTTTCATGCTGCCAATCGCGAACTCCTCTATGCACGTGAACGTCTCCGTGCAACTAGAATATCCTCTCCAGATGATATTCAAACCTTTATTAAAGCAATCATAACAAGATTGAAGCCAGAAGAGGATCCGGATCTGTATCTAAACGTGGGAGTTCAAGGGGGTGCAAAGAGTAAAGGAAATGTTTTCAAGGGCGTTTATGCGCCAGGTAGTGTTGTTAAAGTTTGGGAGAGGGAGGGTAGGGACGCAGAGGAGATCGTGGAGGGAGAGGCAGAAAATAACGGCGGTTGGAGAAATGCAGTATTTGATGTTGGAGGACAGGGACAAGGGGTTATGGGTTGGTAGGGAGCTATGAGTGTTAATGGGCGGGTCACATGGAACGGCGGTATACATATCGCAAAGGCAAGGTAAACCCAGGGAGGAATAAAATTGTAAGATATATGACCACAGTTCCCATGTGGACTCGGTTTGCGGCGATTAGTTTTTTATTTTTTATTTTCTTTTTCTGACTTATTGACAGAGTACGCATCATTGGATTTGAACGGCATGGAAGGCACACAATTGATATTAGTAGGGTATGGTATCATAGTATTGTGGGAGGGCACAGGCGCGGAATTCTTTATTTCAAACATAAAACACAATGGAAATCAATTTCAACCATGTTCCAGGTCTAGCTAAAGGGATGCATGAATGTGGATAGTGAACTGGCTAAGTAGCTACTCTTACACAGATTAATGGGCAACGTATAAAATGCGCTTCAAATCGGGAATTGCCTGGTTCTATTACCTCGAACGACAAATTTTCCAAAGGCAGTTATAAATAGTCGGAACATTGAAGAACTCCTGAACTTAATTTTTCCTTTATCAAATTTTCATTGTTATTGGGGTTTATGCTGTGGGGTTCAGTTGTAGGATGAAGGGTTTAATAGAGAAAAATATGGAGGGTGATGAAAGGTATTGAGATTCTTTTTATATTCTATCTGATTTAGTGCAAGGATTGTGGCACATGCGGCACAGAGAATGTATTTGTCATGTGAACTTACCCAGCACCTTGCCTGATTGACCATATACAATGCAATAGCAGAATCTAACCAGTATGGGTGCGGACGGATTCCGAATTATGGTATCACCAGTAGATGTACTAAATGGCGCGGCACTGCAAAAACGGACCTGATAACATCTCTTGAAGTCTTGGTTCGAACGTCTTAAGAATTGTTACACTGATTCCCTAAAGATTGAATGTTATAGAGATAGATTCTAATATCAATCAAGTGAAAAATGAATCAAATACAAATTTTGAAATTTACGAGTGTCCCGTCAGTTCATACACCTATTGGTGCGTGAGAAGTGAAAGGTCGTTATTCATGCCGAGATTCGTGGTAATTACAAGTGTCATTACGTTTCTTAAGTGGACTCTTATCGGTCTTCATGCTTCCCATCGTCGTTTACATAACATTTCTTCTTCAATTTTCCCATCTATCATCCTGGCGATTTCAAAAATGTTTCCTACAAAGACACAGATTGTCGTTATGCTAAAATCACTATACAGTGTATTATGCGGCAACGACCGGGTGGTAGATTCACCAGCTATCCTCCCTATGGTCTTCCCGAGTGAAATCTCTCTTCACTGTTACGGTTCTAGGAACAGGATGGAGTTCTTGTCGAGAGTCGATGCTTGAGGACTTCCTGGCCACTGTTACTTCTCTTGTGCCAGCCGGTTTGTAATTTGCAAGATAGAAGTTTTCCGCATTGCTATCTTCGATTTTGTTTGTTCCTTTCCGGCTAGCATTAGATGAACGAGTCTAAGATACGCTCACTAGGCTCACGTAATCCCGAATATGTCTCAGAGGCTTGACAAGTGGTGAATAGGTCGGCATACATGTCACAAAGCAGCCTACGGCAGGATCTATCACCGTCCATGAGAACTTGCTTGTGAACCCTGTAAAGCCAAGTCAGTGACAGCTAATTGATAGGTTTGCAGATGTGTAACTCACAAGTGACGTCTGGCAAAGTTGGGCTGTATTCCAACATTTCGCTCGAGATGAAAGAAAGACGAATAATCGCGATGGATATAGTACTTTATAAACCGTTAACCCGGACCACAAAATATATGACAGATAGAGGGGCTTACAATGTACCGACTGCAAAGATTGCCATCACACCTATTCTCTTGCGAAGCAAAAGGTAAAGATTATAAACAGCATTTATTGGGAGTGTCAGAATGCATATATCGAACGCAACGTTGAAGGCTTGAGCACCCAAGACAAGGTCAATAAAGTTGGGACATTCTCCTGGGTTAGTTTTGATCCAGGCATTCCGGATAGGTCTGCATTGAAATGCGCGGCGAGGTTCTTCAGGACAATGAAGAGAACATTTAAGGTGCCAAGAATGATTGCGGAGGTTCTGAAACTTCCTGTTATGAAAATGCGATGTTACAAAGAAGAAAGAACAGAGATATTTGTAGGAACTTTATACATGATCCTTGAAGGCTAGTGAGATGACTCGCATGATCGGTGCTAAAAGATTGTCCCCCTATTCCAATCACGAGGTGACACACAAGCTTGCCATGTAAACAATAGTATAAAGCTTCAAACTATATATACTGAGTCTAGTGAGAACTGTACTCGCGTAGCTTTACCAGTCTACTTCAATTAAGTATTTCTTGGTAGCGAGCTAAGGATAATCGCAATGTGTTGATATTGTGTGGCAATAACCGCCACGCTGCTTAGAATGAAATAACCGAATTTTCTCTATATTCTCAAAGTATCTCCACATGTCTTGTAGTCATGAAATAGGAATACAGATGGTACTTTCGCATATGATATTAAAGAGGGAATTTGAGATCCTAGTATAAGATAAGATCTAGTGTTTATCCAGATGAAATTTATTTCATCTGCAAGAGATGTATCAAAATCTACCTTTTCAAACCACTGTTTTGCGCAACAATTTAAGTGAGAGATGCCCCCGCTTCCAACAGTTTGTCAGTACTACTAATGATTTCTGCCGAAGGATATTCGTGCCATGTAAGTGCAGATAAGTATTGGCTTTTCTGTTCTCTTATACTACGCGATCCTTATCTTTCTTTCTGACCGAAACATGCAAGATTAATTCTTTCTGACCGTAATATAAAATAATCTTGCAAGACTTTGCTTTCTTTTCTCATTCTCAAAGTTATAATCCAAAGTATTGGCAAAGTACTATGTCCAAAAAGTTTTTCTTTACAGCGATCTCAATTAAACACGAGTGGCTCTTCCTTATTCCAGATCATCTTGGAGTTCAAGATTATTTCGAAGTGTACCTCTAGTATATTTCTGGTATCAAACATTTTATTGAAATAGAAACTGTTCTGTATGGTGATAATTTTTTGATTTAGATGATGTAATGACGAGCGAGCAGCCGCGGATCAAAGGAATAATGCTTTTGGTGTGTGCGGAGAGTGAAGAGGAAGTATTGGAACAGCTGAAGAAGGATATTTGTATAGGGAGTGGTATATAGGATTAGAAGAAGATGTAGATTGGAGAATTTATGGCAGCGGTAAGGAATGGACGGGAGGCAGGGTATAGCTTTGGGCATTTCTGTATATTTTGGACTTTGAAAGCACAGGAGTCTTCATTAAATAGCTTGATTACAGGCTTGACGATGAATTCAACCGGTGTAAGTGGGCAAATGCGTCGCTGTATGAAAGAATATTGAACAAAAAAATCTAGGATTCTAAGGGAAGGAGACAGAATATATAATGCCACCATCAATAGGGACTGAAGGAGAGAAAAATCATGTGACGAAATACGTATTCATAATCCTGACAAAAAAAAGAGATCATCATCGATCTGTCTCTTGATCTGACTTGAGATCTTGAAATACAAGACAAGCCGTATGCCTAATTTGCGATTCATATACTTCGCTGTGTTTTTATTTTTGTGCTTTCTTCTGTTCCTTTGGGTGATGTGCAGTTTAATACCAGACAGTAGACGTTCTTACCCAGAAACCATATCAACAAACTGTGTTCTCCATTCTTAAAAATAGATTCAACCCATGTTTTGCAGAATTGAAATATTTTATCATGGCTTGCTTAATCCCTTAATCGGGGGATTAAGTATATAATGAAGACTTTGCATAGCTCTTTTCTCGAGCGGCTGACGCAGTGTAGAGGCATTTTGAGAAGGCTCTACAAAGCCTAACCCGGAGGACAATATCGACCAGTTCGATTGCATACCTGTCGCAAATCTTTTCTGTATTGAATCGATAGGCTGAATATAGGTGGACCTGGTACAAGCATCAATGACTCCGTCCAAAAGTGACCTTGATTCACTTCTTTTGTGATACAAGAGATTATCAAAATTCTTTCGCCCAGGAAACAAGATCTTAGTGGTGATTGCCTGAAACTTTTCCGCAAATATTGCAGCTACAGGGAAAGTTAACAGCGATTGCTCCAATACATCTGTAGCAAGTTTAACAGCCTCTTCATCATCTTTTCCCAGTTCTCTGCTGATCTTGGGGAAAAGTCGAACGATGACATCTGTCAGGTTCAGTATGGCGAATATTTGCAAGACAGGCTGGTAAGCACAACTATAGTGAGCACGATAGTTATCAACAACAGCAAGACCTTGTTGTGCATTTTGCCAAACGATTGAACTTAGATAAGAGGTATCGAACAGTCCGAGGTTCAGAAGTGGATAGAGGAGCTGGACAACAGCTGTAGCGTATAACAAACTGATCTTCTAGTGAGTGTGAAGTTGTATTGGGAAGTCGTTGAAACTTACTGAAGCGAAAGCACGTGTGGTAGTATCTGCGTATCTTTACCATCTGTCTTACTGATGATACTTGGCAGAAATTTACGCCAAGTTACCAATTTGCTGTAGAGATGCAGAATGTCTGACGCTGCTATTCTCGAGCTGTCGGTATTGTACATCAGAATATTAGTAGTCCGAATTATGGCCATAAGATTCATTTTCTCTCGATTGGTTGTTGCAATGAGGCAGTGGCTTTTCGTGACAATATCATCATCCTTGGGATATTTATACATTCCCCACATCATACTATCAATCTCGGCTTCATTTTTTTGGATTTCCTCGATGGATTTCGTTGCAGGAACCTCTACAATGAGAGCCGCTGGCATCCTGAACGTCACCTGAGCCCACTCACTAAAACTGTTAGTAATAGTAACATACATGCTCAATTGAGATGAATTGTTGAGAGGTAATTAACTTACATATTTAAGTTATTAATGCCAACGACGGTATCGCTCCAAACTTGCCGGTACGCCTCACTTCCAAGGCCGATATGTTCTAAATTCATTAATGAATTACTTGCAACTTCTAAGTATGCTGAAGCATGAATTCCATATCCTTGTGCACTGCCTATCAAGAAGAGAATTGCAAAAGCCTGTATTGTCATGAGACTGATGTCTTCGACAGCGATGTTGTTCTTTACCGCATCAGCAAATCTTTGGCCTAGCTCCTTGTAATTCGTCTTATCGCCTTCCAAGACTGTATGCAAATAGTATGCCATTGTGCAGATAGCATTGAACAGAAGGGGCGAGCAGAATTCATGGGAATTATTCTGCATGCTATTCATAAAATGCTGCTCATTGAATAAGGAATGAGAAGGGTGAACCCAAGTAAAATACATGGAGAATAAGTGATGAATAACATCTTTATCTGCTGTTACTTTTGTCCATTGTAAACGTGATGTCTCTAGACCATCAACTTCATTGTCAATAACTCGTAACGTAGGTAGCTGCTCTTTGACATCGACAGTGGTTCCTAGCCATTGTGCTATATCTTGAATAGAGTCCCTGTTCCTTATCCGACTAAGGATTTCGCGTTCATCATCCGCTGCTGCAAGGCTTTCAAACACCCGTTCTGCCATGCGGTTGATTGCATGGCTCTCCTTGAGTGATTCGACTAGTTTCTCCTTTGCAATTTTGGTATGAGTTTCATAGAAGCATTCTCCAGCTCGGAGTTTTTTGATGCAACGACCGCAAGGCTGCTCGCCATTACACTGAACGAAACTGTCAGTAAAATAAAATTTGGCCTGTAGCACTTTCGCTCTTCCAATACTGCAGACTATATACCTTTGATCGGGCCACTTTACAACGGTTGCATGCATTTGAAGTTGTCAAACATTCCCTCCTACGTTTAGAAACCTCCTTTCCTTCTCCATGGATGGAAGCGGATGATTGTGAGTTGGCTAAACTCTCATCCTGGCTGTTCGATATATCCTCATTTTTTGAACGCGAAGGAGGGCTGAGCAGCATTTTCAAGATCTGGGAATATTGCTTTCAGTCGAAGTGTGCGACAACCGTCTGACAATGGTGTTAAAACATAGTTTGCAATCATTTTGGGGTTTATGCTTTCCGAACAAGAATCTCCGTGTAAGACCGGGCTGCTCTGGTGCGACTTTTCACTAATAATCGATGTTAGCCATGTATCACCATTCTTTTTATTTACAGCTGTACCAGCGTACCTGGCAGGTCTTATGAATCCACTTGCGAGCCTGTCAAATGAATGCATCTGTCAATTGAACGACCTAACGTATCGAAGCGAGAACTCTAATAGACCATGTCACTATGAATACCTATCAGAACAGCGTTGTAAAAGCAGCGAGTGTTGTTTATGTAGCAGGTGCATAGGATAGATATTTATTATTATGGAATAGAATTATATGTCGTACATGAATTGGGCTAGGTGTCTAATAAACAAAAGTCGAAGCGCTAGTCAGATGTTGATTTTACCGATTGAAGTTTGCTTTCTTTTTTTTACTTCTATATAAAAAATCGTGGACAGAGCTTCCCAAGGCCCTAGTGTTACCACCAAGAAATTACTACTTCCCACATTACCAAGCACGATACAATACAAAAATTCCAACCGAATACAATTTTGACCATCTTTCATACTACAACATACCATGATTGGAAGATTAGGAAAACCTGCGTACGGCACGCTGCTTCAGTGCTCTCGTAGTAGTGTCCCAGCTCTTGCCACGAAATCAATGATTTTAAGCCACCGCAACATTCACATGACTCCCTCACCATCGTTCGGATCATCATCGACCACACCACCCATTCCCCTCGTTGGTCTTGGAGTGTTTATCATCCACCCTACTCACCCGCTTTCTACCTGCGATAATCCTATGTATCTCCTCGGTGAACGCATTAATTCGACTGCAGCCAACACGTGGGGTCTTCCAGGCGGACATCTAGAATTCGGCGAAACTTTTGAAGAAGGTGCATCTAGGGAGGTTTTGGAAGAAACTGGATTATGTATACCACCCAAAGAACTAAACTTTTTCCGCTGTAGAAACCTGATTATGAAGGAGGAGAAAAGACATTTCGTGTCAATTTTTATGGTAGGAGTTTGGAATGGAAAGGGGGGAGGACCAAGAGTGATGGAGAAGGAAAAGTGTAGGGGGTGGGAGTGGGTGAGTTGGGAAGAAACGAAAAAGTGGGTTGAGATGGAGAATGCTGTAAGGAAGCTTTTTCCAGGGATGGGGGGCTTAATTAGAGAACTGAAGGGTGTGGCTCCTCCATCGTGACATGGGGTTGAAAGAGAGCATTTGAGCACCTGGGAACCAGTCATGCAGTCTATATTCAGGCTTATGCAACGCTTCCAAGTATTTTCGGTGCGACATCCGAATGTGTAGTGTACACAACACACAATCTCTTCTTTGAAGCAAGCGTGCCTGAATTTCCATTGTGCTTTTCGCAGTTTTCTGCACCAGACTTTCCATTATCATTCAAGATTATCTCAAAGATTCTCTGAGTGATGAGTAATCATCATCAAGATGTCTTATGTTAATTATTCTGATTAATTTCAGTACGACGACCTGTCAGAGACTGATTCGATTCGACTTCTAATCCTCCACCCAGGCACATCAGAGTCCCCAATTCAAAGCGATCTCATCCATACAACATTACGTGAATGTCGCTGCGACATTCATGGGAACTACACGGCTCTTTCCTATGTTTGGGGCGATGCAAATGATACAACCTACATTTTTGTTGATGGATTTCTATTTGCTGTTACCGTGAATCTCGCTGCAGCTTTACATGATTTACGGGATGAGAAGCGACAACTACGGTTATGGGCCGATGCTGTTTGCATCAACCAGACGAATAACCTCGAGCGCAGTCAGCAAGTTTGCTTGATGAAAGAAGTATATGGCTATGCGCAGGCCACAGTGATCTATTTAGGAGCTTTGGTAGAGCAGACGAAGAGTTTATTCGAGCTCATGAACCAACTAGATCCGGACAGAACTAAGCTTCTAGAAATTGCCGAAGACGCGATTAAAGATGTAGTGTCACGACCATGGTTCACTAGGGTCTGGGTGTATCAAGAACTAGTGCTCTCAAACGTAGTATTCGTGCAATTTGGGCGACTGCGAGTTCCTTGGGATTATCTCTGCGAGGTTTTATTGGACAGATATAGAGACCCGAGAGAGCGAAATAATCTTCACAAGGATAGAGCAATATTATCAACACCCACGTTAGATGTATGCCACGACAAAGACTCAGAAACGGAATCTAGAACATCCCACTTGAGCTCAATGGTCCCAGCTATGCACGAAATACGACATAATTACGATACGCAAAGCTATCGAATACTGTGGAATATGTATGAGGCAAGGAGAAACTATCAGAATTGCTTAAGGTATGGAAGAAGAGTGATCTCCCTTCTAGATGTTCTGGTTTCTCGGAGAGATTCAAAGGCTTCGGATTTAAGAGACATAATATACGGCCATCTGGCTGTCGTTGACCTTCAGCTCAAACGCACATATGAGAGGAACAATGACTTCGTACCATGGCCATTAATTCGCAGCCGGAGCACACAAGATTACATTCCCGTCGTAGATTATACTAAGAGTGTGGAGGATGTTCTCCATGAAGCCGCCCTTTTTACCTCTTCTTTTCGGTCTTTGCATGGCCTATTGAAGGTACTGTATAATGCAGACGTGAAAGCGTCATACACTCGAAGAAGCAATCTTCCGTCTTGGGTACCAGACTGGACGTTGGATACAAGCAGTCTTCAAGGTCTTCCTTGGTTCTTTGATGAGACTGATACTCTAAATGCTTCTGAGGACACGCAAGCTGAAGTATCGACGTCAATATTAATCAACTGAGTTTTAAGAGAGAGATTCCAGCTGAACTCCATATCCGTGTATCCACGTATTTTGTCTTTTGCATATGACGGTAGTTCTTACCAACTACAAGTCGTTGAAAAGGTAGCTCGAGTAATAGTAGAAGATGAGCTGGCATACGAATTTGCGAGGCAGAAATTGATTGACTCTGTTACAAACATGTTCAAGTTGAGGGACGATTGGGGGATGGAAAAAATTGAATATGGGGACATTGTTCGACAGATTTATTTATTTTGGGAAAGCATGGGTTGACTGTTGCTCCTCAGCAAATATAGCTTTTGTGGATAGGACAAGAAATGCCGGACTATCTCATGACGTTAGAGTCATCACCATTCATTAATGTAGAAAACCATAGACGTATGTATTGGAAATACATCACACCTATATATCACAACCAATGGTCCTATTTCCATGATAAGTGCATCGCTTTGGACATCACTTGTCATTTGCTCTAATTTCTGGACCAAAGATTCCCAACTAGGACTGTCGATTTTTTATTTTTCTATCAAATAATTCTTTGATACTCAACATCACTGCCAACTCTCATTTACCCTCATAGAATTGAGCAATAAATACTTCAATGTCCCTCCACTAAAATCTCTCTGACTTCCATCTACCCGCTCTTTGTTCCTCGATATCTCCATGGGTGCCTCAACAACAACAACAACCAAGTCCACTTCTTAGATCTCTCTATCTTCCTTAATCACTCTCTATCCATCTTCCTGGCCTATTAACCCTCATCCCTATCCAAAAACTCTGCACAATCATACATCTCCCCTCAAATCTCTCCTCTCCTCACATCTGAAGCTATACCCCATTCTCACATTCCCCATCCCGTCCCATCTCCAATCCACCAACTCATCTCTCCAATACCATACAATCTCTAATGATCTTATATCTTCCTGTCCAACCCCCCGATCATTCCACAACAAGGTATCCCTCAATACAACCACTGTCCCTCTTTATCTATTTCTATCACTTCCACCCAAAACTTCCACAACAAACCAAACAAACCCCCAGAAATCTGATATTCATTCATCCCCCTACCTAACAAGCGCACACGTACTCGCTAGACTACCCACCCTACCTCAAAACACTTATATAAAATAAGAATTAACTACATATTAAACCACAATTAACCCAATACCTACTATATACATACATACATACATACATACATACATAAACCAAGAACACTTCCAAATATTCACCCATCACCTATCACCCATCACTCATCCACCTTATACCCATCCACCCTACACCTACGCACCCATCGACTTGACACTCCACCCATCCATCTACTCCCCCCCCTTCTCCTCCCCACTCTTATCTCAATATTATGATTTACTACATATACACACACATAGTAGGTACATTCCATATCTATCCATCTCACTCCCAGAACCAAACTACTTTCTGCCGGATTTCCATTCATGATATCTACTTACTACAAATCAACAAGCGAGGAATCAAGGAATCAAGAAATCACAACATCACAGCAATCAAACAACCATTAAAAAATAACATTTCAACAATATATTCATCCATCCACAATTCCAACGCATTCCATTCCAATTCTGCACCTTCTTTCCCCTTCAAATCAATAATCATTTAAGGTACAGAGTAACTTACTCTTCTACCCATACATATATGCTGTGTAAATTACCCCACTCCACTTAACTTCTCCCTATATCACACCTCCACTTCCCTTCCTATCTCCTCATCTCAATCTATACTCGCTCTTCTCTTTCCCATCCTGTCCTACCCTTTCCTACCCCTCTCGCTTCCATTCTCGCTTCGGTATCCGCCAAAATATTTTTCTCCTCCCTTCTTCCCACCTAAAGCTCTCCTTCAAAAAATAAAATAAAAAGAAATCCTCTCAAAGAAAGTTCAATCAATAAAGTTCCATCAACACTTCACCCATACCCCAAACGCCAGTCGTCCCACCGTCTCACGACATGTGTATATTTTGAGCTCCATCCCATTATATTCCGAACCCAAAACGCTTAGTTCACGGTCCTCAACCCAAAATTCAGGTGACAAACGAAAAAGTAAAACTTCCTCCCTCCAAGTAATGCTACTACAAATGAAAAATGAAACAAATGAAAATCCTCTCATGCTAAATGCCAGTGCCATGTCTGTGTCAAAACCAAGTATCCACTTGTTCCGCGACCCCAATAACAAATCATCTGTTCAACCTTCCCAATCACCCAACAACAGCCTCCCCTTCTACTCGTCCACCTCCCTGGCCCAACAAACTCAACTTCGAACTACTTCCCCCCTGACCCCCTAATCCTCCCAAACTACCCATTGAGTTTCTGTTCTTCTTCTTCGCCTTCACAACGCTCTGAGCATCCTTCTTCTTCGCATCAGCAGACTCTTTTTCCGCTGCTTGTTGTGAACTAAAATCTTTCCATTTGCGCCAACCATCGAAATCGATCAATGCTTGCATACATCCCCATTCCATGACTTTACGCTCGAGCCAGACGAAGTTAACGGGCTGTTTGACACCGTGTTAGTATATCATCAAAACATCACATATGCAAACGAATTACAATGGAAAAACGAACCTTTGTCAAGAAATCATTACAACCCGCAGCCAAAGCCTCATGTCTATCACTCTGCAACGAGCTAGCCGTCAAAGCCACAATGATAACCGGACTCTTGAATAGCACCGTATTTGGCAATTTGTCACCTTCCTCTGGTTCCTCTTCCGCCAAAGCCTTTTCGCTGGGCGCACTACTACTTGCACTACTGCTGAAAACTCCAATACTATTGAGTCTCTCCAGTCTGCGGATCTCCTTCGTGGCTTCGAGTCCGTACATGATGGGAAGTTGGATATCCATTAGCACTAAATGGAAACCACCACCTCTCCACTTATTCACGGCTTCGCGACCATTCATTGCAGTTTGCCAGCGAACTTTAAGACGTTTCATGAAGGCTTCCAGGAGTTTCAAATTGATAATGTTATCTTCAACAATGAGGACATTGATTGGGGGCACTGCACCATTGAGCATGCCTGCTGGTAAAGAAGGATGATCGACACCAGCTTTCTTTCTAGTTCTCTTCTGTGGCCGGGGGGACGATACCCTGGGAGGAGGTGTAGCGACTCGTTGTGGTGCCAGTTCCTGGTTTGGAGCAGGTGGTGTTGGAAGTGGTGGGGGAGGGGGAATTGCGGATTTTTCTGAGGCACTTGAGTGAGTTCTTGATCTTGGGCCACGTTGAAATTGCGTACCATTATTTGTGACAGGGGGTTGACTGTGTCCACTGATGACTGTAGGAGAAGAAGTATGAGTTCGTCCTATCCTTGGTCTCGAGCTATGATGCCTTCTTTGAGCCGACGGAGAAGGTAAGGCTGGTACATGACCAGTTGTAAGTACGGACATAGCGTGTGCTATCAAGGGAGCTGTATTCTGGTTTCCATTAGGGACCGGGACACTATGCGGTAAGCCTGGAGAAGGAACCGGTAGTGGCATAGGTGGGAAGTAATCAGATCCGGCTTCGGTAGGCCGTCCTTCTTCATAATATACCGGGTGTCCATTGGGCCTAGGAGATGGTTTTGGCGTTCTTTTAACGGGTACATCAATCACTAACGCTTCATCCACTGTTTGACCACCGGGAAAGTATGCGTCGAGTGTTCGACTCATCGGCTCTTCTGGTCCTAAGATTCTTTCCTGCCTCTGTTGCTCTCTTGGTTTAATCCTTAATGTAACATCCGGCGCATCAAAACTTCTTCCTAACGAATTCGCATATTTCTTCAAAATCATATCTCGCACATCATCGACCAGATCATCCTTATGTATTGTAACTAACGTCGCTGAAGCACCGGGCCTTTTAACCCATATCTTTCGAGTAACCATCGCTGCGCTTATCGTTAAAGCTCCGTGATTGGAAAAATAATCAGCACCAAGAATTCCTCCCGTAGATATGCTGTTGACTTGAGGTTGTGCTGGCAATTCTGCTTCTAATAATGTCTTAATTAATTTTGTTTGTTGATGTGGAAGTAAACTTTGTCGTCTAGATAATTCAGGTTTGCGAGGTGTAGGTTGATAAGTAGTGTTGTTCGAACTGATAGGGCTCTGCGGTATCGAATTGCCAAATTTCACGTCTTTAGGTTCTGGATGCGGCTCGTCCTGAATTTCATCCTTTGCTTCTGCTTCCTCCTCTTCGTCTTCTTCCAACACGCGCGGTATATCTGTATTCGGAGTTGGAAAATCTGTTGAGGTGGAAAAACTATCGTGTTTATTATTCTCTTCTTCGATAATTAATTTTGAATTGGCGAGAGGTTGTTGTTTGAAATTTGGTGATGATGGTGAAGTTGTCTGTGAATGTTGATGAAGTTGTTGTTGCAGATCGCTACTCATACTATTTCGAAAGTTTAACCTTAGTTCGGCGCCAATTCCATCTCCCTGTTGGTGGCCTTCTCCTCCTCCTCCTCCTCCTCCTCTTTCCCCTCCGTCCCCTCCGCCTCCGTCGATACCGATATTATCATTATCATGAACTTCAACCTGAATTATCTCTTCAAACCTTGATGTTTCTTTTGGACTTTGATTACGACTTTCAACCATACCATTTCGATTACCAGAACCTGTACCCGTACCATTCCTTGACGACCCATTTGTTGAACCTCCATATATCGTTGTTCGATGTAATCTGAAACTCGCTTTTTCTCGCAACGTTCGAGTTATCGATTGTTGATTCTTTCCTTCTTCTCCTTCTCGAGAAGGATTCTGTTCCTCATCGTTATCCGCGGATCCCACCGAGGAAGCATGTGAATGTCGTCGTTGAAATTTCGCTCTCAATCGTGTTTTTAAATCTCCTATCGTTATTTGGAATCGTTGAATATGGCTCTTCTTCTCAGGCCTAATAGCCCTCTGAGAAAGTGAAGTCGTCAAATCCGTCCGTTTGTTTTCGAGATTGAACCGAATCTTGATCTTTTGTGATGAGTGAAACTTTCTCGAGAAAGCTATTGGATGCGCGTGAGGTCGTTGAGGGTTCAAATATAATGCTGCACAATGATTACACGCGACATTCGGAAAGTTTTGATTGAAGGGTAGAAGGGTAGGTACAGTAATGGCGTTGAATTTGTGGATTGGTTGCGTTGTGTTGTGTACCTACCTACTCGGTATCGCGGGTGAAGTAAATAAAGTAATGCCGTCGCAATGTAAATATTTATGTATTGATTTGTTTACTATTGTTGGGAAGGAGGGAGAGAGGGAAAAAGGGAAAGAGGTCCAGACAGAGTAGAGTGAATATCATCGACGAATTAAAACGGAATTATAGACCAAGTAATAGTAAATACATATTATATACCTACCTACCTTATTACCTTCCCTTACCTACTCTTTCCATCCCATTCCCATCTTCGTCATCGTAACTTACCATGCAAATCTCAATATGCCGTACCACCTAATAACTACCTAATAATTAATCACTGCTAATCTCGCCTTTCGCCCACGCCAGCACATTATCAGAAATCTAATTTCACTGGTCTATGCCCATTTGTTTACTCCATAAAAGCAAAAGAACCGAAGCGGACCAGCTAGAACATGACCCCGGCTGAAGAAGAAGAAGAAGAAGAAGAAGAGGAGGAGGAGGAAGAGGAAGAAGCAATGGCACATCATTTCCCCCCTGCTCTTTTTTTCCTTTTTGCCTATCACTTCGTACATGTACAGTACAACTGCTGTTCTCCCAATCCAAAGTCTCTCCCTCCTCTTCCTCACCTCGGTCTTTGGCCACAGATCTACAATTCCCCAACTTTCTCAAAGAGGTCTTTCTACTCCCACCTCTCCTCTCTTCCAATCGAACCCCTCAATCAGCCATCAAACCCTCACCAAGCCCTGCGAAACCACAACTAGGATCTTTTCCATCACGCCAGAAAGCGGAAGCATTGCACTGCACCGCATCGCACTACACTAATAACCAACCCCATAGCGCAGCAGCACCTATCCATCCCATCCCTCGCACGCCCCAACTCTCCTCCCTCAAATCCAGCAACCAACCGATCGATCCTCACCCACTCATCCATCCTTCGACAAGCACAACCCAACCATCTAGAACCTCCCGCAACGACGATCCCCCAACGTGGAAGACGCACATCATATCATATCAAACCTCTCTATGATCTCTGCGCCCTATCTCACAGACACAAGATCCCATTTCCGCCTACGCCACACCTCCCAACCCGGTAACGTACATACACTACTACCGAGTACCTCCAAAACATCCCTCTAAAAAATCGTATGATGTCTCTCGCGACTGACTCCTCAATCACATCTCGCCCACCTCCCAAATCAATGTTTCACTCCCATCACATCACATTACATCACACCTACTCTCCCCATACCAGTACCTATATTTACAATTCCCAACCTTCCATCTTCAACCATCGCCCCGTAGGCCTGTGTAATTGAGTTTCGTTGGGTACCTCGGGTACCTATACTGAACCCTATTTCGTCACTGCATTCCCCATAAAAATCCGTGAATAGTGAAACCGATCATGCCGCGCACTATCGAAAACGCGATATCAAGACTACCTGCATAGTATCTCGATCTCTATCCCAAGCGTGCTATGTGCCTAATGTATATAAGAATCCAGAGATGTAGACCCCAAAGCCATCATGTGAGTTAACAAGTTATTTAAACAGAGGTAAAAAGAAATATTTGGTAGAAGAATTTGATTTTGAGCGTGACACACTCTTCAAGTCTAGGTAGGTACCTATATTTACAAATTACCATCTTATCACATCTCATCACATCGCTAATACTCATAAATTCACTCCATTCGAACTAATCTTCGAACATTGACTTGCATTCACAACAAGCATAGATACTTATGAACATATACCAAATCATGTCCATTCGCATTAATTTGTCAATCTGTATAGAACCCATCCATATATTGTACCCAGCCTGGTGGCCTGCCACATCCTATTTATCCTTCTCTTCCTCATTCACTCAAATACCATTACCCATTTCCCCAATACGCAAACATCCTAATCACAAACCGCTCTCCAATTTCTTCCCCCTTCCTCGATAAATCCTACAAAGAAGACAATTCCAATACCATCAATACAAGCTCTATGCCATCCCATCCCATGTCATGCCCCAGACCCAACCCTAAAAAATCTCACAGCAGAACGCTCTCACGCGAGACCCGGACCACAAGCGAGCGAAGGAAATCAGAAAAATCTCACACGCACACATCACACAGCAAGAAGGCGAAAGCCCTCATCCCCGATGATTCAAGAGCTTTTAATTCCATTCCATTTCATTCCCAAGATTATCAAGTTTCATCCCACTATTCCATTTGTTGTTTAATTTTTACTCCCTCTTTGATATAATTTTCCCACTTCGAAACATAACACCCTATGTGTAGTAAACAAAAAGCAAACACCCGTACCAAAATCCCCGCATAATATGAAACCCCACTTCAAGACCTTCAGATTGTTGTTTCGCCGTAAATGCCAGGAGACAAAAACAAAACAGCAAAATCCATGCCTACCCGTTATTACCATTTGAACATCCCAGAGAGAGAAAAAAACAGTAACAGACTCCTCCCATGTTGCCGTTGCCAAGATTCAAGTAGACTCCCGCAATATGTGCTGAAAGCAAAGCATGATAGCGAGGTGGTGAAAAACTCGCTCCCCTCCGTCCAGAACCTGCCTTCCGATAAATTCTGCAAAGGTTCCATACGCCTGCCATGCCAAGCTTATTATCGATATTCTTTTTGTCCATTCCCACCCACCACGCTCAAACATATGCAGATATCAATCAATCATACCCCTGTCCTTTCGCGCCTGTTTTCTATGTTCATTGATATTCCCATACTCAATTTATCCCCATACCGAAGCCTGTACACCAAGATTCTTGTTACCCCATACACCGCTCTTAGATCCCCAGCCTAATCCAGTTTCAGTCTGTCCTTGCGGGTTGGGGTTTGATGCCGCGGAGGTCGTTCTTGTATCCTTAGATTCAGTAGTTGAATCATTAGCAGCAAAGCCATAGCTTAGTGGAGATGGCAAAGGGTTAGTGGATTGCTTATTTAAAGCTGGATTAGCAGCTTGACCACTAGGTCTAGTGCCAATTGGAGCCACGCCGCTAGCGGGAGCCTTTCCTCCTTGGCGTGGTGGGGACCCACCGGGGGAGGAAGTCGAAGTTCGACTAGACTGTTGAGCAGCAGATTCGAATAAGCTAAAGCTGGTAGGGTTGGACGATGGGGAGGATGTGCTGTTAGCACGAGATCGTTGTTGACCTGGAGCCTGTGCTGTTGCGGCAGATTGAGGGTCGGTAGCATTTTGCTGATTTGAGTTTTCCGCCTGGCTAGCTTGAGAATTGAAGTGCTCAAAGGCAAGAGGCGAGTGCCCTCTAATAGCACCTGGTGCAGCATTAAGGGTTTTCGAGGTGGACCCCTGATTGGTTGGGCGCGGAGTACCATTTTCATCGAAACTGCCATTTTCGGCATTGAAGGCTGGACCTTCTCCATAGAGGGCACTTCGCTGACGGGCAATCAACTCACGACGTTCTTCCTCGCTCATACCGCTACCTGGGCTTGCGATACGGTCTGGTTTGCCTCCCAAGATTTCAGCTGTAACGCCTTATTCCAGTCAGTAAATGTGCATGATAGATCTCAAAGATAAAAACAACAAAGACAGTTTTTTCTTTCAATTTCACACAGGACAGTTGTAGGCGAGATGAAAAGAGTCATGAAAAAAGTCATGTACAAAATTTTGACTGATAAAAACGAACCGCTGGGTAAGAGCCGCTGGGTACAGGGTATTTGACAAATAGGACTTTTATACATTGGAAGAGGGTGGCCTACTTCGATTATATTGCTGCTCTTGATGATAGTTGCGCAATTCTCTCTCACGCTGAGCCGCCATTCTCCTCTTCGCCTGCATCACTTGTTCGGCTTCATTTGCGCCTCTCGATGGTTGGTGTCGCTGGTTGGCATAGAAATTCTGAAGATTGGATCCCGAGAAAGACCGAGCATCACCGAAATCGCTAACCGAATGGTGTCGTGGAGGACCAGCAGTCATTCGAGGATCTAAAAACAATAGAGTTAGGGCTGAAGAGTTTCAAGTTGTCCTCGCTGAGGGTGAAGCATACCGAATTGTTCCGGAAAGGTTCTCGAAGGACCAACCATTGGCATGGAATCACGACGACCACCCGCTGGTGGGTTGAACATTTTTCCACTCTTGACTAGATTGTCAATGGCACGGTCGACCTCTAAATTTTTAAACTCATCATCTTCTTGATCACGAAATTCCTAGCACATTCATTGAGACCATGTAAGGATATAGATCATTCCTATCATAAGCCAAACACCAAAATCCTATCCTGCGCAAGACAATAAGGCGAATGGGCCAATTCCTACGACCAGTGCATATCATTGAACGTACCCTCGAGTTGTGTGCTGAAAGCAGTGGAGTCCTCACGCGGAACAACTGAGCTGGCGCCTGTGACATCTGTTAATTGACACCCTGGCGATAACATCAAGAGTTTCCAAACATACCAGAGCGAGCAGGTGGGGTTTGTTGCTCCCAAGAAGGTTGCCCGGAGGCAGACCATTGCTGATTATCGTAATATGACATTTTTGGTAGTTTGTCACTTCGAATAGATGCTTCAAAAGAAGTGAAGGCCAGCAGGGTGCTCGATCTGATTGAAAGGAACGTATACGACTAAGATTGTCGTGAGTATGGAATTCTATATGATGATTTCTTGCAATTAGTAATGATCGATTGAAGGCAAGTCAATATCCTCCAGATATGATACTTGGAGGCAAAATCCCTCGAAGATTGGAGCGCATACAAGGAGAGAAAAAAAGGCTTCAGAGTATGTAACCGAGGATTGAAAAATGATATTGTAATAGCAGCGAATGCGGCGTGTGGATGTTTTGGAGGAGGGGAAAGTAAAAGCGAAGCAAGAGAAAATTTGTGTCTCACTACTAGATTTTTTTTATGAGGGAAAAAAAGTTCAACTCACCAAGAAATGAAAATCCAGCAACCACAACAACAATGAATGAGTCTGAGCACCTTATGGAATAATAAAGCAACAAGTATTCGGCCGGGAGAAAGGAACAACCAAAACTACTCCGAATGACAAATATTTATATGTATAGATATATATATAATATATCACTGGATAACTTATTCTAATGAATATCGTTATTTCCTTCGTTGATGTCGAAAGAAAAGGAGATGGAAGAGAGGTCGGAAAGAGGTTCAAAATCGTATTGTTAGGTAAGTGACGATAATGAGGGAGGGAAAGAAAGAGAAAAAATGGATGGAAAGAGATTAATCTTTTTTTTTTTTTTGGTGGATGTACGATAGATACTAAGGTAGAAGGGAAGGTATGTTTAACGGTTAGTAGTAATAAGTACCTGGGTAGTCAAATAATGAAATTTGGAATCGTAATCTAGGGTACAAAAGAATACGATATCGTAACTTAATCGAACTGAACTGGGTGGAAGGAACTGTAGCCAAGGAGGAATTTATTACAAGTTTACAAGTTTGTACAGGTTTACCAGTTCGCCAGTTTACCAGTTTACCAGTTTACATACATACACACAACCTTTCATTATTCGTCCATTTTCATACGTTTCCTTTTCCTCTTGCCTTTCGCTTTCGCTTTCCCCCCCCCTAGTTGGTCAATGAACTCAGTTGGTCAATAATGTCCCTCTTCTTTTCCAATCATCTCCTAATAAGAATTCCTTTGGTCACTTGATGAGCGGGTGGTTCAATCAAAAATGGCGAATGGTTACCCTTTTCGGTGGGAAGAGCCGGTATGAGGGCATCGAGGATGATCCAATTCTTCCTGCTAGCGAAATCTCTTTTTGGTAGATCCGTGAGTTGGGAGTGGTGGAAATCTGGCGATAATTTGATTACTTCGGGTGGTGGTGCAGTAGTGTGTATTTGATGAGGAGTGGATGCGTATCTTGCTGACAAGTGAAGAGCAGAGGGGAAAGAGGAAAGAAGGAGGGAGATGGGTGATAAATGCTGAATGATTGCTCTTTACCAATAGCAATTCGATAAAGTTATATTCTATGCAGAGATTCATACCTACATCATCGTCTTTTCTCCATGGGTCTGTGAGTAGGAATGGCCAGCCATTGGAGCACTGTGTTCTGTTTCTATATTTCAACGCTTTTGGTCCATATACAGCTGCTCTCTATTCGCTGTATAACTTCTGTCTTGTTAAGGATTTGTACAATCTAGCTGTCTCCTACTACCGCTTCTACTTCCCTACTCATGTCGCCTTCTACATATTCGTCAGACACTTAAATCGCACAGTCACGGTTCTCTAGCTGTCCCTCTTCCAATACCGTAGACCCATTCACCCCATTCATTTCATTTTCTTCCTAAGTATTATCGTTGTGTCAGTGCTTCCTTCCTAACCATTTGCAGTACTAGTTTTATTTATATTTAAAAAGGTACCAAACCACTCCCTCCCTGGTAATGAGGTATTCTCCGTAGCATAATAACTATATTAGTCCAGCAAAAAGTATCATGTCTACTTTCCTCTTCCATCCTTCATTTCCAACTCATTTCCCAGATCGTGTTCTTGACACCTATCAAACATTTATATCGGTACGTGGTTATGGAGTTTGGTATGGAGATAGGAGAGTTGCATCATCACTCGGGATAACAGAATTTTTGATTTTATTTTGGTCACTGTGCTCATCAACCGAATCGGATCAAGGCAAGAGGGGGTGGTTATACCACACTTTGTCCCCTCGTCCCTCTTTGCATGGAGATGGGTTTGTGCAGGAAAAGCCGTTGATAAGGATCATGATGACCTACCTACCTTGGTCATCTATTTTACTGTGTAAGGCTGATTTTCCATTGATTCAGGATTAATGGTGGTGATAGTGTATCAATCACTTGGTCCATCATGAGATATAATTTCTATTCAGCCTCATGGTTAAGTCTTGGTCGGAGGTTCTAGATGTTGTTCCATCTCTTCTCAAGTTCTCAGACATTCATCCCATTTATCCCTCAAATTGATGAATCCGTCCTCGGAGCTTCAATCTTGATTGATGGATGGATGGATTGATGCTAACACACCTCTCTCTTCAATTTTTACTACTCGGCCCTAATCTTTTATAAAATGACTTCCACAAATCTACACGGACGGAACAGACTATCCAATTCTTCAAAGTGTATCAAATTCGTTATTTTGCGATAGCTTCTTTCGCTACACCCCACATTCATCATTTGGTCTCTCCACTATTCTCTGGGTCTCTAAGAGTTTCCACTCTTCTATCGAACAACTTTCCTCAATGGAACACACCTAGAGCCCTAGACCGTACGATAACCCGCCAAAGTGTGCACGTTATGTCTTTGATTTCACACAGGCCCAAAGTATGACTTTGAACCCTTTGGAATTTGACGGACAAACAATATTCATAGCAGGAAATGTTCTTCTCTTACTTTCTGTTCTTCATCAAGCACCTAGCGAATGTATCCATCGAATCACTCAATCGCTCCACCACCAGTTCCAATGGACGTGCAACCAACAGGGGGACTACAATTTCGCTGAGCGCGATATTCGGATAATCCTTGCATAATTTGTTTTCTGGATGTCAATGATCAAGCCACAGACGACAAACTGTGAATAAGTCTCGGGTTATCTGTATGAAGTTGTCTAGTTCCGAGGTTTCTCGTGGGGTTCATAAGAGAGAAAGGAAGTTGAACATCTCATTCATCAAATTTTACCCCTATTCGAAATGGGCATGAATATGATTTCATGGCGAGACAAAGTCTTCGCATACCGGTATTGACGGATGAGTTGTAAATCCTTTAGTGAGAAGGTCTTGCTTGATATATCGAACATTTACAGGGTGTCATTCATCCTTTAATGTAATAATCCAAAAAGAATAAACATATCTGGTTCCTTATCGCACTCACGCACTCACGCACTACACTCCTTTTACAAGGATCCTCACCCTATCTATCTTGCTGCTTTATCATTCGCACAACTCCGAACACCTTTCTTACATTCATCATCAAATTTCAACATCCGAGCCAAAATCTACTTCGTAGAGAAATAGCAAAGCACAGACGAAAGGAAAGATGCAGAAACTTTATACTACCGTTATTGCAAAACACATTCTTGAGAAACGGTTCTTCTATTGAATACGACCAATCTATCAGTGCAGTCCTGAAATTCAACCATTCCATAGTAAAACATTTCCAATGCCGGTAAGCCGGTCAAACATTGCTTCTAATAAAAGCATCACCTGGCAATCACACCTACCCACACGCATTGGAACTTCCCGCCGAAAACCGAACCACAGAAGGGGGAACAGACAACAAAATCTGTAAGGTGACCCAGCGAAACTGCAGAATATATGCATCCCACACCTGGGCCATCAATCACACCTAACTCTATATCGGTTTCTTAATGCGGTGCACGCCACGCATCTGCAGATTGTAATACCTTCGCCAAGTTCACCCCACCATTGGTCAAAATGGTTTGGTTTGATTTGTTGTACTATGTATGGACACTTTGATGCAACATCCCCCTCACTCACACGGCTCTTCCCACAGGAAAATGTAGTCACACTTTTGCTATTCATATAAAAGGCTCCATCTAACCGTCAGTTCGGAATGAAATAGGCTACAAGTACTGGAGCTCTCGATTTCCCGATTTCATGTACAATCGGTGATGAGTGAAGTTGCGTACCATGCAACCTTTTTACACTCAGGATATCTTCAAAAGAGAGAAGAAAAAAACCATTCTAGCTTATGCATCGGATGCGAGAGCTTCATATGCAAAAGCAAGAGGAATCAAGATGGCAACGTGCCTCTCAAATGATGAATTTTCACCATCCATATATGAATTTACATTGAAGTTTCGGGATTGATTCCGGATTGCCTACCAGTGAGGTATATACTTGAATTCTTGACATGATGGATTATATCCACATTCATCTCCCACCAGTTCATCACTCCTTATCATCACGAGGGAATACAAATCTTTACTTATCGGAATATTACCCCACCATGAATTCAACCATCCAGTGGGGTTTACGGGCGGTGGATTCTTCACCATCGTGATGTTTGAATGTTTTGCTTTGAAGTCGATGTGATGTTCCTGGGTTTCTTGGGCTCTACTCGAGTATATCATATTTTGGATCATATCCTGTTTTCCAGCTAAGTTGCTAGCTCCCATGTGTTCATGAATCTCTTACTTTTCTCATTTTCCTCTCTCTTCTTTACTTCTCTGGTTTCTGTGGAGTTCTCACCCCGAACACAAACCACAAACCACATCAATGACATGTCGGTACACGACAACCATATCAAAGAAGCCCACACACACAACTTCTAAAAACTACACACAATCTAGCTACTTTCGGGCTTAAAATGGTCTACGACATTCAACACGGCTCAAAATTAGTCAATCGAAATGTGCACAGAAGTTAAGTCCGAAAATGTATCTTACTTACATTTTCGATCCTCTCTTCCCTCTCCTCCCCTTCCCCTCCCCCTCCAGATCCCACAACCATCAATTCTCATCTCATCTCTTCTCATATTGACGTCTTACTATCATACCATTCATCACCATATATACTTAGTTCCTCAACATCTCCTCTCTTTTCTCTTTTCTCTTGACCCTTATCCTTATCCTTCTTCTTCTCCTTCTCCTTCTCCCTTCTTTCCACTATACTCAGTCAGTCAGTCATTCAGTCAGTCAGTCAGTACTCATCAATCCAATTCAATCCTCTCAGGTCTCCTCTCAAGTCTCCTCTCAAGTCTCCTCTCCTCTTCCATTAAACCCACCCTCCCACCATCCATCCACGAACTTCCCTATCTATCCATCGTCTATCTGTGATTCCATGCAGGAAGCGAGAGAATACTAGACTGGGTAACTAGGTACACAAATCTTACATTTATCTCATTTCATTTCACGTCATTCATTTTTTGTCTACTTCCCTATTAGCACTATCACCACCACCATCACTATCACTACCACTAGCATCATCATCACCATCGAAAAAAAGCATCCATAAAATTCCAAACATCATAGAAAATAAATCAAACATATCAAAAATCTTCCACAAGAAATTGCAATTACCGTTTATCTCATCCTCAGATCCATCGGTGATTACATAATAAAATCAGGCTTGAGGCCTGGATTTCGAGGCAGGAGCCTCCCGAAGGTTTAATGTAGGGTCTG
>PQXJ01000458.1:0-29582 GCA_004786225.1 Botryotinia narcissicola | reverse complement strand
CCCCCCCCAAAAATCCCGCTATCTTTCCATTCCCCTCCCCATACTTTCCATACCCATACCCGTCTCCAACCTCCAAGCCGCTACCTGCAACTCATAGCCAGCCCAACCCAGTACCAGCACCACATATCAGAACATAAAATATCTCTACCCAAGTCCCAATACTATCCTCATTCCCTTTTCATCCCTATTTCATTTCTTCAAAATCCCTTTCATCTCTTCAACTTCCCCCTCTACCTTCTCACCCCTTGACTTTTCTTGTACGACATCTGATATCAAATCGTATATGATATTGAAATCAATTACCTTTTTGAGTTGTTCATACCCTTAACCTCCTCCCATCTCCTACCCACCAACTACATAATCGTATCAATCCACGAGTATTCGTGTCAAACTTTCTGATTCATAACGCATCATCATTTCATGACAACACAACTTCACTCCAAAAGATAATAAGCTTGAGAGAGGTATCACATTTATTCATTAATTTTTCCTTGATTCACGAAACCACCACCTTAAAAACATCAAGCCATATATAGATAGGCATATCCTCCTCAAAATATAACTTCCTCCAAAATCCCCAAAATCTCCCTCCAAAATTGCTCTTACAAAATCTCATCATCAAAAATCCAGCATCATTCTTAGAATAATACTATCAAACCCATCAATCCACCAATCTATGCCATCATAAACAAAATTCCCCCAGAAAATCATCCCCATTACATATCTCATTACTTATAGTATTCGGTGGAATCCAGCCACATCATGTACAAAAGCAAATGTACAATGAAAATGCGTATGCATGCATGCGATAATGATAAAAAATAAAATATGTGCAAGAATCAAAATATTGTAAAAGAAAAATGTATCAAGAGTGAATTTAAATCAAGACTAATCCATCACCAAGAACAGCCACCAAAGCAATCATGCTACCTTCAATTCTTCTAGCCGAACTCTTCTTGGTTGTTGTAGAACTTGCAGCGGATGAAGTACCAGTAGCAGTTGATGAAGATGAAGATGAAGTTGTAGAACTAGATGTAGCATTTGAGCCAGTAGATTCACCGGATGGTGTGTTACTTGCGTCGTTTGCTAATGGTTTGATGGCAAGATCAGAAATGGTATTTCCTCCATCATCAGTAACTTTTTGGGTGATCTTGGTGTTTGAAACCGAAATGATCTTTCCATTGTTGGCATTTTTGATACCGTTGTTGATAAGATCTTCAGCTCCGGGTGGAACAGCTGGGATAGTCCAGTTATTGGCAAAGGTTGTGCTAGTGATGAGTGATGAATCACAGGATGGTGCGGTTGTAGTGGTGTTTTGCGCCTTGACTCCTTGAATGCTAGTAATGTTAAGGGTGTTGAATTGATCCTGGAGTGTGTTGTAATCGGAAAGGAGTTGAGCAGATCCATCATCATTGATAGTAACCAATCCATAGTTTTTGGTTTCTTGAGAGAATTCATAAACCATTCCACCGGAAAGAACTGGAGTCATCAATGGACCGTAAAGAACTGGAACTTCTGTGAAAACACGAGGAGCTGGAACATTGCAACCATATTCAGAGAAGAAAACGGGAACACTAGTGTTGCTGAAATCTGAAACAAGAACGTCATAACCGGAAGTAGTGTATGAAGAATCTCCACACCATGAGTAACTGTTGAGAGCAAAGACATCGGCTCTTGATGGGTCGGAATCATCACCGGTAGTAGTGCATTGAAGGTAATTCCATGTGTCGAGGAGAATATCGCGAACATCTGCGGCACTGTAACCAACTGGAATGGAGCGGGAAGCATGCTTTGAGATATAGTTCTTGAGATCACGAGTGACGGCCTAGATGTGTTAGTGTATTTGGTGCGAGATGGAGCGTTTTTGGAAACTTACTCTCATGTATGGGGGAACGCTTCCTCCAGTTTCATCATCATTAACAACTTCATTTCCAGCAAAGAAAAGTAAAGTATTTGGGTAATCCTTAAAGGCCTCAACAACTGCTAATGTTCTGTTCAAGTATGAAACATCGTATGTTGTTTCTGGAGAGCTTCTATCTATACTCTCGCCGGAAAGAGGAGAATTGACATCAATCAACATATAAATGCCGACCTATTATGTGTTAGTTGTCTCGAGTCATAAACGAACCTTGAAGCCACATATTACTCACCTCGTTGAAGATACTGGCGCACTCATCATGATTAAGATTTCCATCCACATTATACACACGAATAGCATTAACACCCAATTGTTGCATCAAAGCGGCATTTCTCAAACAGACGGCTCCATCACTCAAAGGATCAACACCGCTCGCAGGGTTATAACTTGAAGATCCACCTGGTTGATATGCGACACCCAAAAGTTGAAATCGATCACCGGTAACAGAGTTGACGAAATCGGAACCTTGGATTTCGATCGTTTGTACAGCGAGTGTAACGGTTGCGCAAAGTGCGAGGACGGTTGTGGGAATCTAAATTATCGAGTACAAATTAGTATTGCATATAATTGCACAACAATCGATATGATAGGTTATGCATGTGTTTAACGGTTCACAGTGCGATGAAAGCCGTTGTGTTTTCAAGTCATTGGAGTCATTGAAGTCATTAAAGCCATTCAAGCCATCAAACTGTAAGGGATCGAGGATTTGTAAACATACCATAGAAGACAACATGATTTTTGATTTCCTCCAAAAAGTAATTAAGTAATGGTAGGTAGGTAGGCAGGTAGGTAGGTAGGTAGTACTATAAACAAGTCTTCGACGAGAGAAAATCAAGTCCAAAATACCGAGAGCAAAAACGAGAGCAAATGGGAGAGCAAAGATGGGATGGACCAAATCTTTGAGAGTGCAAATGTAGAGAGAAGTATTATTACTAGAAATTCGAAAGCCTTTCAAACGAGTGAAGTTAGGATTTCCAAAACAAAATTAAATTAAATCAATCGTTCTTGCAAAATTTACAAGAGGAGAGCAGAGCAGAGAGACGATAAAATAGAGAGAGGTGAAGAGTAAAAGAAAGATCAAGGAAGCTTCACTTCAAAAAATAAAAGGTGGAGCGTATTAATCTTATTTGGACTGAAGGAAGGATGACACGGTCAAATATTTGAATAATTGAGGGGCTCGATTGGGGTTAATTTATGATAAGTTTAATTTTGATAAGAGATTAAACTCAATACGAGACATGAAACTAATCTATAATAGGAAAGGTTGACGATGTGATGAGGATTATTAAGATGAATTTAATAACCGCTTCCTCTAAAGTTCCCCTAAAGGAAGCATTTCGAATGGTTGAGATTTGAATCTTGGTACCTAACTATGAAGGTTTGAATCGTTTCATATCGATTGTTTTATCATTTGATGAAGATAGAGAAGACAGCGATTGATGATTCTTTGGGATGAAGATTGATGAAGATTGATGAAGATTAATGTACCACAATCACGAGACACGCAACGGGGATTTTCTCTCAATTACATCACAATGTGTCTGACCGGCTAATCCGCTATGGTAATCCGTAAAAAAAGAAAAGGGGATGCAAAATGAAACCAATGAGGTGAATGGAGATCCGAGATCCGATATAATTCCGATGACATCTATCTGCGTGTGTCAATTGCCGTTAGCCGTTTGTTGATCTTTGGTGTACGATGTCTTACAAAGTCTTCCAAGAAATCAAGGAGTTGCTCAATATGTTGGGACGTGAAAACAAGTGCATTTGTGTATAAATTTCAACCGATCCTGTTGTGTGACGGGTGAGATTGAGATGGAATTGATATTGATTTGAACAGACTACGGAAAATTATGGCAACACGGGTATGCAGTACATACTAGGTACCTAGGTAGTTCCATTCAACACGGGTAACTAGTTTTCTCGATATCGATATGTCAAAAATACCGACATCTTTAAATAGGATACCTACTTAGTATTTATGTTGAAAGCCAATGAAAAATCAATGTGGCTCGTATCGCCACATTCTACATAGCTCCAGCTATACATACTTGGAACCTTCTACACGAAGTTTACATTTATCACGATATGAACTACATTCACGAATCACGATATATCCACCACGCCTGTCCGACTCCATTATAAGAATGTCCGGTGTGAGAAAGTTCTCGTACACGGACAGACATCGTATTCTCATTGCTGATCATCACAAAAAATCCCGTATATCTTTTGATGAGTATCTCTTTTCATTCCTTTTTTCGAATAAAAAAGATTACATTTCCCTCCATTCAATTCATCCCGATTACCGGGTAACCAATTAGATCACTTCTTCAGTACGACGTAGTTTTGTTGCATGTCTGAACCTATGAATCTGCTGCCCGTAAACAGTAAGCATGCCCCGCGTGTCTGATTGGTCGATGAGACGATAGTTTATTGGCAATGCCTTAGTAGTATTGTTCACTCGCCACCTATTGGCTGTACCTAGTAGTTCTATTTTAATTTCATATTATCAATGTATGATCTTAAATTCGTAGAAATCAAGCTTTAAATCAAACTGATCATGGGAAAGAGTAGTAAGGATTAAGAAAAATCTCTCTCGGTCGTTAAACATCCCAGCAGGAATTCGAAAGAGCGAGTGATCGAATATCTGAAACTCATCGCTATACTTCATTGCTAGTTACATGACTTTGGCTCATGTTGGTACTATCGATAAATCATGTTATTTTTTTGTGTCGTTTTGGAGACCGAGAACGAAAATCCAGTCGTTCACCACAATTTGTCCCTTTCATAAATGTCGGAAGATATT
Source organism: Botryotinia narcissicola (assembly GCA_004786225.1). NCBI lineage: Eukaryota > Fungi > Ascomycota > Leotiomycetes > Helotiales > Sclerotiniaceae > Botryotinia > Botryotinia narcissicola. The sequence continues at coordinate 24,858 of PQXJ01000458.1, read as the reverse complement.
CAGAGAAGACGCAATGCAATTTCCACTCTCTTGGAGAAAATGGCGAGGAATCGATCTTAGATGTTCTTTAGGCTATTCCACAGCATAGAATCATGAAAATCAACTTGATTTGCTTCGGAGGAAACCCGGGGGCATTGAGAAATGGCATGGCATGTCGTGCACAATCAACTTATTCAAATCCCTTTCAATCTTTTCTTCTCATCTCCTAAGTCCCAGGGAAAACTCTTTCATCTTGTCTATTTTCTATTCATTCTTCCATTTAAAAATACGTACATTTGCCCTCTTTAAAAACGGAGAAGGAATGACCGCTGACACAAGGTGAAGAGACTCCGTTCTCTGATGGTGTCACGTGGGCAATACCGGAGCAGAGGGGGGCTAGCTCCGGTCCCGATGACCGGTTTCGGTCAACCAGTACAGTGCACTTGGTCGGCGTGTCGATCGAGTTTATGTTGAAGTTTCAAGGTTTGGTACGAGTGAGGGTGGTTGTATACAAACCAACCAATATCACTTGCGCGGAGCGATTCCAAAGTTGCGATAGCGCCGACTTGAAGGAGACTTTCAGCATCAGGTGGCAGGACCCCAATGGTTCTGCTTGCAAGCCACGTGGTTCATTTTCTCTCGTGCCAATCAGACGCAGTGGCTTTGGCATGAAGGATGAGAAGACAGGATTGGTCCCCGAGATCGATAGTTCTGACATAAGCCCAAAGGCCTGAACGACGCCACTTGGTTAAAAGGTAGGAGGTAGAAGCAAAAGAAGAGTAAAATAACTTATTGTTCTAAGGTCTTACTCTTCTTTTGCGTTTGACCATGACCATCTTGTGCAACAAATTCACGAAGTGATCACATGATTATGGGCATAACGTGACATTAAATTGGGCGCCTATGTTGGTGATAACCTACACAGGCTCGCATAGCGTGCTATCTACATGCACAAAAACACAATTTGCCTCCAAAAATTGCACTTGGTCATGTGGCAAGTTCATCCTCGGGTCTTCACTGGAGATGAAGATGGATGGTTTCCCCCACGTGATTTTTTGTTTACTGCGATACTTGTCCGTCACGATGAACTCCTTCTGTGAGCCAAACCAGCCCTTGTAGCTGGACATTCTCTTGAAGCCGTTGATTATGTCATCGAAGATGGCATAATCACACTTCTCCGAATTAAATCCATCCAGCATGAACATACCCGGGAAGTATGCATGCTGCCCAAGTGATCGCGCCCAAACAGTTTTGCCGACTCTGCTTGGTCCCCACATGACCAATGATTTCTTTCTGCCACCCTCCACCACGTCGCCTCGTAACTCCTCCAATAGCCATCTTTCAAGTCCTGGGAACTTGTCCAGGTGACACGTTATCTCAGGTGATTGGTACAAAGTACCAGCCGGCTTGTATTTCCATTCGGCGAAAGCCCTTAGCCGAGTGAAATTGAGGATAGTTTCACGTGGCCTCTCCTTCAACGATTTCTCCAAAAACTCGTCTACAGTCTTGACAGACATGATCAAATTCCTCCAAATTGATTGGACGTCTTGCTTTTCCTTAGGCCTGGTTGGTTCAGGCCCTGCTTGGAATAGAATGTCGCCGTCCTTGCCTACGTAATCCCAAGTTTTGTGTGGAGTAACACGTACGGCGAGTATTTTTGGGTGGTGTTCGCAGTATTCTAGTTCAGATCGGTCGTTGATGATGAAATATCTGCCGGTGGATGTGAAGAACACCAGTTTCGTGGTGCGTCTCAAGGGACACTCTTATAGTAATGGCTCTACATTTTTCTTGGAGCCATGGACCGAACGCTTCTTTATCGAATGTGTCATTAATTTGCGCATACGTGAGCATGAGGCGTTGATCCCTGACACGAAATCTGCCATCACTATTAGCGTGAGTATGTAAAGCTGTAATTATAGGCGAAAAGGCAAATCAAACTTCGGGAAAACATAACTCCCAAATTCATCCACGTCTTGCGACCTCGATGTAGCTAACATCGGCCATGTTACTCGCATACCTCGTCGTATTGCGTCGAATGGGAAACCTATGATACCATGGAAACCCCCCTCAACGATAGGATGGTCCCATGGACACGCATACTTCCCGTGACTAATGCAGCGATATCCACACACCCCGTAAGTGCTGTAATCGTCGTAGTCAGATAGGTCGGGTAAATACGTGCCAGGTCGCACGCCTGCCGGGTCCACGCAGAGAACTGATCGTCTGACCCCGTCTTGCATAACGGTAAAATGTTGGACATGCATAGCCTAATCACCAGCATATTTCAAGCTGGGGGTTACGATCCACGAGTCGTAAAACCTCAACGATTTCCTTAAAGAGCCCATCAAGCGTTGTCCGCCTGGAATGCATCAACCACGCCACTGTAATCGGATATACGCCTGCGGAAATACCGCTTTATGCCAATTGGAGCTTCAGTCTCCTTGAATGTCGACCAAAGCCAACACCACTTTTAGGTTTTCAGTTCTCTACTTTGCTACCTTCTAGTATGCACAATGTACTCGGTCTATTGATAACGTGACTGGAGGCTATACATAAGGGATGTCACTCCTATAATTACAATATCCTCGAACGTTGGCCTAGAGTAATACCATTTCTCTCCTCGATCTTATTATCCTTGATAGACACATCACTTTAATATGAGTGCCGTAAATATCGGTGTGTGGTAATGACAGACAGTGTAGAGGCTCTCTCGACGGCATGATCAAATGTGAGTTTGAAGAACACCACAGGCTTTTAGTCCCCTCGGTTTCGTTACACCCTGCATATGCAAGATAGATCCTGTTCGATGATGAGCTGAATGAATGTAGGCTACCAAATGTCGCCGGCTTTGTTAAGCTCTGCGAATGTACTGCTAAATTAGGTCCCGACAACATCGTTAGGTGGTACTGCAGCCGCTGCAATAGTAATCCCAAAGTCTGCCCGCTTAAATTTCGTGGCTAAGTTGCCGCTTGATTTTCAACCAAAAGCAAAATACATCATGGAAATATGATTCTTCATCGACGGGATCTAGAGCAAAAATAGCTATACGTATGTAAGCATTTTCGGTATCAGCCAGCCAGCCAATCAAACTAATCCTCAATACCTTTTATTGCATATCTGAAATCGATAGAAACTAAAACCGTAATCGACGCTGTCGATTGTGATCCCAATTTCAGATGTGCAACAAAACTTTTCAACTTCGAACAATCACGTGAGAAATAAGTTTGAGTATGAAGACCCCTCCTTCGAAAGCGAAATCACAGATGTCTTAAGCTATCCTCTAACTATACAGACTACATTGGTATAAGAACAGATGATTGTTATACTAATTTTATACTTATTACCTCCTTCTATACTCGGTTTTAGTTACTATTTTGTTACTATGATATTTATTATCGATGAAAATAGCAATTGAGAGAAAAAACACATGGAGATGAACTTGGAAATAACTAGAGTTCTTTATGCTGATAGTATAACGGTCTAAAAAGACATAACAGAATAAACATTCTGAAGCTTATATCTTATCTATAAGCGAGAAATTCAGGAATAAAGATATCAGTATTACTATTAGAGGTTTTGTTATAAAGTGATATATAGATAAGATGTGAATAGGTATAATAATTGCTGATATGAAAAGTATTATTAAAAATTAGAGAATGGAGAGAAAGCTTAAGATGGGAAATTTTAAGTCTGTATCGAGGATATATAAGAGTAATGTTGTATTGTATGAATATAGGTGAATAGTCTTAGATCAACGATCTTTGTTTGATATGCTTAGCGAATGCGAAGATACTAGCTTTTTTCAGTAGCTCTTATGTAAGGACCACTATTCCCTGTACATAGCTAGCTCCTTAGACAGAACACAACATTTACAAAAAAGACCTATCATTGTAGGTGTTATGTCAATAGTATTCCTTAAATCATCTGTACTCTTCTCAAATCAATGGATCTAATTGAGGTTGTTTTTGATATAGAGAACAGTCGGGTCTACATGTTGACGTTAAATCCTAGCTGATCTTATAAGCGAGAGTCGAATTGATTACTCTTGATAACTCCTCAATTCGACATCCCATAACCACTTGAATAGAAATTTAGGAATTCATCAGTCTATCAGCATTTTATAATATGGGCTTCGAAGTGAAAGTTCGTTTCTAAGTGTTTTCTATATTATACTGCTCGGTACAACACATCTACTTTAAGTCATCGAAATAAGGAGGTGGAATGCTTCTTCTGTTAATAAATATGCTTTACTCTTCGAGGTTCTCAAATGGTATAATCTTATAAGATTACACAGCTTAGTGAAATTATCTAGTCCTGAAAACACATGACCTCTTTGACTATATATACAAATGTATTTTCGATAGTTTGATTATGCATACTAACAAATGTTGAACAGTCAAAAATTAATTAAAATTATTAATGACTATGTAGTAGACAAACACAAAATGACTCAAGTATACACAAGAATGACTTGCTGAAAATTAATGTTAATTCAATTGTGTTTGTGAAAATTACTATATTAGAGTGAATGATTCTGAGTAGAAAGATATAGCAATTTGGAGTCTGACTTTGTTGATCTCTGTATGTTTTCAGGAAGTGAATAGTCTAAATTGAAACATAACATTCAAATTCGAGATTAATAATAGCAATACTGTAGACTGTAATGATCATGGCTGTACACCCGAGTGACGCTAATACTATGAGCTTTGGATCTATGTCTGTGCGCAAACAGGATGTAGATAAAAGAGCCTCTTCTGTTCCTTCTCAAAGTAAAATTGAACGTGAACATTTCAACCATTATCAGAGGAAGGAACTTTACAAAAAGATACACAAAACACCAACAAGTACATCAAAAACTCAGAAAATGTCTCCTTGGCTAGTCAAAAAAGAAGATCGTCATAAGTACGGCCTTAGAGAGCAGGAAATCATTGCAACCAGCCAAAAAGCCAAAGATGTCCTCGTTACAGGTTTTGTCCCAAATCCATTTTGGCATTCTTTCCAGAAAAGCATTGCTGCTGTTCACAATCCCAACGATGAGCAATACATTCAATGTTTTGAGCATGAGCTGCGTCTTCCGCTTAAAACTTTCCTTGTCTCGTCACTTCCTAACTGTTCATGGATCTTGAACGTTCTTCATCTTGGTTTCGGAGCAGACAAATATGCGAACCCTATCGTCATTCATGTTTGTATTCAAACCCCTCATTACTTCACAGATAACGAGGATGCTGCTCTCAAAGTCGTACAGGGTATGGAGAAGATCATCAAGGAGAATCTAGATAATCAAAAGCATGGAAACGATATGCATGAAAAGTGAGTTTCATGTCAAGTTTATTTATTTGGGCTCCTAAATTATCCATTATTTAGGTTCACTATTGATATCTCTCAAATCTACTATTCGAGTTCCTCAAAGACAGAGATGAATAAGACCTGCGATACCGATCTCCGCTCAACCGATTCCCCCGAAATCCCTGGTGTCAATCTCTCCAACAATTTTCCTTCCGTGTATTTGAATGACACTCCTTGCCCTGGTCTCTCTATTGGACGAGCAGAAACCAAAGAAAAAATTTATCCGGCTGGTTCGTTGACTGGTTTTCTGCAACAGGGAGACGTAATTTACAGCCTTACTTGCAGTCATGTTGCTTTTCCTGACCCAGAACGTCCATCTGAAGTATACAAATACAACGATGGAATGGAAAAGTTTAAGATTACGTTACCCGCATTCAAAGATCATAAAGCAACACTTGAAGCCATGGAGGACGAGATTAAATATGCTAGAAATACAGTCGAAAAGGCAGAGAAACGCCAAGTAAAGTGTCCTGAAATGGATTTCTCTAGTCGAATACAATTGGGTAAAGAAGAAGAGATTCTATGTATGAGACGATTGAATGTAGCCCAGAGCTACGACATTTATGCTGGTTATGTCTATGCTGCTTCAAACGAATGGCGTAAGGTTGCTACCCGTAATGGAATCCTCGACTGGGCTTTAATTCGCAATGCTTGTGTTGATCCTAGTAATCAGGTATGGTTAACTTTTTGATTGGCTTTTGGATGAAGTAAATAACTGATCATTCTAATAGTTACCTACATTTTATTTTCTGAAAGAACCTCAGATCTCGGGATTTATTGAAAAGTTCGGAGAAAAGTATTGGTCACCAGATGAATGTAAGGCTTTTATCACAAGATTTCAATTCTTGCAGAATTCCATGGAGTTCAATGTCAGTCATCCAAAATCGTTCTCCCTTTTGAATGAGAAGAGTTTGTTCTTCAAACCTGTAAGTCGAACAACAGGTTGGAAAGCATGTGAAGTGAATTTTGTTCGAGCTATTGTTCACAATCAGAACTCGACATCAGATGAACATGTATTCATATGTGATGATATAAAGGAGGGAAAAGAAAAGATATCTGATGGAGGCGATTCCGGTGCCCTCATTTATAGCCTTGATGTTGACATTAAGGGAAAAACTATTCTTGTACCCATGGCAATGGTTTGGGCAGGAAATAAACACGTCTTTGAAGGCTTTCAAGGCGATGTCACATATGCAACTCCTATTGAAGAGGTTTTGAATGACATTGAGAGTGAGATGGGATGGGAAAATGGTAGCCTCAAATTCTTTTGAGTAAGGACTGAGGTTGAGTGTCACTGGTTTCAATTTGAATTCGTTGAGCGATCATGATAGGATACATGTAATGTCTTCTCGGACTTAGCAGTATCACGAAAATAATGAATAACATATTTGTATATTCATGTTTTCAGCATTGAGTGAAGCGATTTTAGAGCTGTGTACAATATCCGCAGATCCTGTGCTACTGTAGAGAAAATTCGGACAGAGACGGAGTGATATGTGCTTCGCAGCCAACAGACTGTCCAAACCTCGCTTTTTTGCCAAAAGATATTTGGCAGTTCACTTTTGTGTTCTAAGAATACCCAGTGTTTGATACGTGATGTAATCACCACTCCGCTGACAGAAGGGGCGCGAAATCATAGATGTGTTTCAGACTAACTTGATTTTGGGATGAATCCGAGGGGTATTGGGGAACACGCCAGCACTCCCCTTCCCCTTCCCCTCCCCTCTCCGCTTTTCTTGTCCTCAATTCCTAACAGCGGATTGCTACATAACTAGTAAGCACCACTTCTTGAAGAAACAATAATCCGACACCGAAGAGGATTTAAGCATATCTACACGTTCTCAATTACTCATTGAAGAATGATCAAGACAGATGGCCTAGGAGCGGGATACCAGGGTAATCGAAGAAAACGCTCTAGACATCAACATAGAAAAGGTTTCAACATCCTCGAATTATTTATTCTTTTGAAGTCTTCTAAGAATTCTGCTAAAGGTTGAGTATCTCTCATATATTGTGCAATCTGATCCGAAATTTTAAGATTAATGTTGTCAAGATCATCTTTCTTCTTCTAGCCGATTCTTCGAAACCAAACCCATGCACAACGCAGTCGAAAGCGATCGCTCTAAAATGGCAAGGTTCCTGCTACGATGCACAAACATCAACATAAATGCCGTGGATAGTCATATACGTACTCCATTGAATCGCGCAATCCAACTGCAATTAGTGATCATAAAAAAGATTCTTCTCGCTCAAGAGGACTTGGCTAATGATGTTGAGGATGACTCGGACAAGACAGCGTTGGACTATGCTCGATCTCAAAAGAATAAAAAGATCAAGTATTTGATTCTAGCAGCCTTGGCTAGGAAGAAAACTCAGCAGATTGGTGAGATGTTCTTCGACACATTGGCTCAGGTACCATTCATTAACCGACACATCATCGACGATATAAACAAGTATCGGGAACTTGCAACCTTTGACAGCGGGACGCAACTTGAGATCGGCTTAATTTTTTTGGTTGTTTGTGGGTATTTCTTGAAGAATAGAAACAATGTACGACTGCACAAGAGGAAGGTATTGATTGTCTTGGAACGGTAGTGGTAACGATTGGAGTAGAATTTTTTTTCGCGCACTTAATTCATACCGAAGTAGAAGGCAGAAAAGGGTTGGGGAGCTGGGGAGTATCTTTTCCTGGTGGATGTAAAGAAATCTTCAACAGCACCAAATGGGAGGATGTCCTTTCAACGCATCTCTTCTTCTTCTGTTGTCAGCGAGCCACACCATAGATATACACAGCTACTTTGTTGTATATTTGAGCAATCTTGAAGTTTCTGGCAGTGCTGCAATGGGTGAATCGTACCCAATACTCTCTGCTGCGTGATAACATAAATTCTTTTACCGCCTTTGAGATTGTTTTGTTATGGTTGCATGGTCAAAATCGCTTCGCTTCCTCAGCTTCAACACACTTTCAAACTTCACAGCATTCGAATCCTCTCCCGGAATAACAACAACAACAACATCAATCAACCAATTTCCCAGCACTTGTCAATCTGAGAATTCAAACTCGCATTTTAAGATTGGTTTGCAACAACTCAAGCTCACGCTAGTATTCCCAGTATAAACCTCTGTCCGGCCTGCGGCTTTACTAAAGGTTGTAATCTCACTCACTTCCGCCTTTTTTCTCTCAATCAGCTTCGGTCGAAAGGCATTCTTTTTATTTATTTAGAATTGCGGAGTCGTGATTCTATCTTATAGGATCTTTGGACCGATTCTTCGGGCCCAATTTATAGATTTATTTACCCATCATTTGCCTTCTTCCAATCTCCTAGTTGAGATCTTGAAGGTTCTTCGATAAAACCCTTCACCTGCTTAACTGCCTGTGAAGTTAAAGTCTGCTTAATTGCTGGACTTGTGTGCTGCAAGGCTACACGGATTTAGTCACAAAATGGGTTCACAACCACCACCATCCTTTGCGGTCGCGGCCGTTTCAATATAGCAAAAGGCTTTCGTGGAACTCACAAAGGCTATGACCCAGAGTTATTTGGAGATTCTGTCATTTAAATCGTAGCTTGTGCATCCAGTGCTTCGGCTCTTCTAGATGAAAAGAAGTGGACTGCGTCAGCAGTATTAATTAATGAGTCTCCTGCTAGAAGCGAACCTGATATATATCCCTCTCTGGCTTTCTAACCTAGCTATGGGGTGTTGAGTGAAGCTCACTACAAGATCATTCGGTGATAACAAGTTCGCAGACAAACGCGACTCGGGCTAGGTATGTTATCAGCTTTGGGTATATGGATTCATACTCCCTTTGGGCTTTCTTTTTTCTCCTCTTTCTCTCTCTGCTTGTCTCTCTGGAAAATATCTCTTAATATCGTCGAACTTAACACATACGACCATAGACTGAAGAGAAGTGGGCATCCCGTCCGCTCTGCCATACACAAGCTCCAGATCGGTGGATTAGTAGTTGGGTGGGTGACCACCAGCGAATCCCCACTGTTGTATGTCTTTTTGCATTATTTTTGTCCCCGACCAGCATGCATGATACGCTGTGTAGGCAACACTTGAAATATGCTCTGCTCGATGAATTTATGAAGTACTGACGGCTTGCCAAGGTCACTGATTCACAAAGTATATACTGTTAGTAGGTATTGACAACCTGTAGTGTGATAGGTGTGGATGTCTGATAGACCACCTTATTTCCTGAGCGCATGATTCAATTTTGTTTATCACGTCCATCGATTTTTGAGGCGGGGCGGGGCGGGCCGGCAACGGATCATTAATGACAGAGGAGAAACATAGAATAGGAATGAACCAAGGCACCAGTCAAGGACTATTGCTTCTCCATTATACAATAACCTTCAGCTATCTCCTACACCAGAGCCTAGAACCTAAAAGCATTCAGAATGTGGTCTCACGCTTCTAATCTGACAAACGAAAAAAAAAGGGGATCGCCGCCTCGCGAAATTCATTGACCCCGCAATCTGGATAAAGGAGAATAAAAGACGTGGTGGAATAAAGGTATTTCCTGAGCAAAGCTTGAATCCATTCATGAACTTTTGCGTTTTCCAAGATCCGCGCATGTAGTGGACATTGAAGCTCAATTGACCCATTAATCAATTTGGGTACCTGACTGCGTCCGGCCGTTTTAGGGTTAAGTAATGCATATCATTGCACCAACAAACTTTTGTGATCGTTAATGAAGGGTTCCTTTGTTGTGATCCCAGTTCATCATTAGAACTTTAGATGTTGTTTCTTATCTTGGTGGTTCAAAGACTACTTGATAGGTACACTGTGTAAGATTGTACTGAAAAACTTTGGTGGAATCGAGACGCTCAAAGCCATTTAGATCTACTCAAAAGGTTCACTCCTCATTAACTCATTGTGGAAACAATGTAAAATCATGACAAGTAAAACAATTTAATAAATGGATGAGATTCAAGCTTGGCAATGAAAGAATGTAAGTTGACGTTTTTTGTTAATTTGGAAATAAAGTGATAAGATCAAGTCTCGAGTGTCGAGTCCTTCCTCGGGGATGGTTGATTCAAGTAGTCGACGACGTCTAATCTGTTACACCGCTTTGATCTAATCCGGCAGAAAAGTTGACCAAAATATCATTCCATCGACCCAGGACAATAACTTTAAAAAACCACCACCTTTACGGTCAAACCCTGTTCAATTTACATATAGGTTCTTTTGAACAGGTGTCTTGATAATATCTATAGGTTGACGATACTTGTAGTGGTACCCGCCATACTTTCCTCTTTTTTTCAACAACGAATTCAATTAACCCCGCACTACCGAGAACTTAGAGTTCACCTAGATCCAAAAAACAGAGCTGGCGCATTTCACATAACGCCTCATCACAATGGCTACCGGTACCCTATCCTGGGATCCTTTTGTTGGAGAGCATGCAGATGCTGATGCTAACTCTGACACGGCAGACGATGATAACCTCACAACCTTTTACATTGGACATCATGAGTCAGAACGGCCCTTACCTGTCACAGAATTTGTTCTGCGACAAGCTGGTGATGTTGGAGTATGTCAACCCTCGAGTTATTAAAGCCTTTGCTAACAATTCTTTCTATTAGTATGATATGCTCACAAGTCCAATTACAAGTCCCCATTTCCATTCCAGAGTACTTTCATTGATTTCAAATCATATGGCCGAAATATCAGCTATCGACTCAAGTGATGCGCCAAACAAAGCTACCCCTCCAGCTCCCATTATTCCACCTCTCGATCCTGTCGATACACCATTCACCCCCTCCGATTCAGTTTCACAACTTATCGCATATTCTAGTCCTTGGATAGATCTATGTTCTCCAGATCCTCTCATCGCAAATATTTCTCGTCAAGTTTTGAATATCGAAATTGCATATGCTTCCTTCTGTGGAGTGGGTAATGTTATTATCCCAGGTCCAAGAACATGCAATGGTGGATCAGGAAACAATGGACTTGCTCAATATGCTCGTGCTATTCAAGAGGCTCTCGCAATTGCCAATTATATCAACATTTCAATTCATATGCCTATGTATGGTGTCGAAGACCATACGGAAATGACGGGTGATCTTTTGCCATTTTCCAGATATCAATCAACAACAGATACATCAAAGGGTGAAGATGAAATTGATTTGTACGAGAATTTGGATGCTTGGAATTTGATTCGGGATGTATGTAAATACAATTCCAGACTTTCAGTAGGTAGGTTAATGAAAATATATTTTATTTCTCCTATATTTTCATATTTTTCGAGTTGGGACTCGTCAAATTTTGAAATCTCAAAGGCCGTGGCCCAGAACTCAATTAATTCATAGCGTCGGTAATGGCATTATTGTTTTTGGAGCTGCGACTTTTACTCCCCGACCGAATGTCTTCAAGAACAAACATAAGCTAACCAACATCCTATAGCATTGGCACTTCCCCGTCAACTTCCTATTGAATCACTTCAATCACGTTGGTTTGCCGAGCCCCTAAAATTATTGACCTTTACTCAATCAACATTCTTGAAGAATAAAGGTGGACATCCAGTTTTGGGCAAAGCTCATCAAAATCTCCTCACACGCTATATGAAGCTTAAGAACCCACCATGGTTACTATTATGTGATGTAGGGCCAGTCCCTGGTTTGGATGATCCAAATCAACAAATTTCAGTGGCCGATGGTTATGCATCACCAAGTGTTGTTCAAGATGCACCATCTCCAACCCCAGCCGAAGCGGAGCAAGCTAGAAGAAACAGTACCAAATCACAAACAAAATCAAAGGATGTTGCAGCTCATTTGATTTATTTAAGATATCTCCAAAGAAACCAACCAGAGCGGACTCCTATTGAGAAATTTGGATCGGGTTATCAATATTACTTACAAGCTCCTCTTCAACCATTAACGGATAATCTCGAATCTTTTACATATGAGGTTTTCGAAAAAGATCCTGTTAAATATGATTGGTATGAGCGAGCTATTGAACGAGCATTATCAGATTGGGTTTTATACAAAAAGCCGATATTAAGTCTTAGTGGTGCCGTTGTTCTTGCAGTAGCTGGTTCTGGACGTGGACCTTTAGTTTCTCGAGCTCTAAAAGCAAGTCAAACAACTGGTGTTCCAATTGAAGTATGGGCTGTGGAGAAGAATCCAAATGCATATGTCCTCCTTCAACGACACAACGAAAATGTCTGGAACGGAGTAGTCAATGTTGTAAAGACCGATATGCGTGCTTGGAAAGGCCCATTAAAGAATGCAGCTGGACCTTTAGGTCAAGCCGTCACAACATCTTCAACCACTCCAGCAACTACACACGGTAAAGTTGATATACTTGTCTCTGAACTTCTTGGTTCTTTTGCAGACAATGAATTATCGCCTGAGTGTATAGATGGAGTTCAACATGTGTTAGCACCAGAACACGGTATTTCAATCCCCGCTTCATATTCCGCTCATCTTACCCCAATTCTTGCTCCTCGTCTTCACGCCGATATTTCCAACAGATTTTCAGCAGACGAACACGCTACCGATACTCCTTATGTAGTCATGTTCCACGCCATTGATTTCCTTGCCACTTCCGTCCCTGAACATCCTCAAATTCAACAAGCATGGGAATTCTCACATCCACTTCCTGTAAATACATTACACATTGCTGAAGCCAGAAGAGGCGGTGGTGTGAGTGGAGGCGGTGGTGGAAGTATGTCTGGAGGTGATGGTGCTAATGAACATAATACACGTTATGCACGTCTTAAGTTCGTTTGTAAAGATCGAGGTGTGGTCAATGGACTTGCCGGATATTTCGAAGCTGTTTTGTATGAAGGTGGAGGAAAAGCCGAGAATAAGGTCGAATTGAGTACGCGTCCTGACACGATTGATGCGAAGAGTAAAGATATGATTTCATGGTTTCCAATTTTCTTCCCTTTGAAGTTATGTATTTCCTCTTCTCAACTTTATAATTATGAGTTATTAACATATGAATAGTCACCTCTATATATTCCTGATGATTCCGAGGTAGAAGTCAGTATTTGGAGACAAACTGATGATAGAAAAGTATGGTATGAGTGGTTAGTTGAGGCGTTCGTTATGGTGGGACCCAATAAACGCTTGAGAGTGGGTTTGAGTGATGTAGGTAGTAGTCGATCAATTGGTTGTCTTATGTAAATAGGTGTTACATGAAAAATGCATATTTATCAATCAATTTATCACTGAAGTATGGGGGCAATGGATATACTCGACGATTATTTGTCATTGTGCACATGTTAAATCTATATGTAGTAGAAGTGTAGCGTGATTTGTTTAGAATCTTTTAACCATAAGCTTGCTTTGATTTGCTTGAACAACGTCTTCCGTGAATATATCATTGTAGATATAGGTAATTTTTCCTCTCCTACTACTCCTTCTCAATGGAAGTGAGATGTTCCTACATTCTGCCATACCTGCTATGCGATGCTCTCCGCATTTCATTCATATTTTCTCCCATACTAGGTATCTATCAAATTTCCCATTGGACCTCTCTTGCTTTCCTCTCCTTTCAATCCATTATGGTTTCCACATCCATCTTTCCATTTGTCAAGTTGCAAGTTCACAGAATCATCCCTCCATCTTCGTATCATCTTCTTCCTTCTTGATTTGTGCGGCTGATATATAGAGGACGTTATTGCATCTATTTTAATGTTAGATTTTGCGCATTTACTTTTGATTCGATCCCAATTTGATAAGCATTTCTATTTTGGAGCGCAGCGCAATCCCATGGCACTGAGTGCAGTGCAGCCCATCAACTCAAACGCCCAGCCTCAACTACCCAACCTCTGCGAAAACCTCAAATACAACAGAAGGAATAAACAAACCTAATCAAGACTTGACCCAAAGTACTCGTCATCTCCGAATCAATCCACTCCTCGGCACCGGATAATTGAATATTCATATAACTGTCGATACTGACAAGCTTGCCCTTATATTCGGTTTGACCGCCCCATTTTAGACGAATGATTACTTCTTCGTTGACGCTACATAGCGGATTAGTACGTACATATTTTCATGTATGCGCGGAAGGAAGTTGGTGAGAATTCGATTTTGGAAGTTTGATTGAGGAAGGATAGCTATTACGTACAGGTTTTGAAGGAACGGACGGGGGTTAATTGGTACGAACTAAATGACAATTAGTAATTTGATGTTAAAGAGAGAAGAGAGATAACTTACACTCATGATGTGAGCTGGATATTGAAATGAATGGGTGGTGGAGAGACGCGGATTTGAGATGGTCGCGTCGGAAGTGAGGTTGCTGTTGGTTGCTACTCGTTCGTTGGCTAGGCTTGCGTCGCTGGGGAAATTTTCTAAGCGAAGCGCAAGGCTGAGATTGTGATGAGGCTGATGATCATCATGTGGAATAATCTCAGCATCAATGTCAATAGAAATTTGATTATGAAAATGACCAAGAAGCTATATCATGCTTGAAGATCTGGGGAGTCACTGTACGATATTTGAAAGTCATTTGATATCAAATACATAGGTGTTGAGATATATCGTTCATATATGTATCAAATACTTTCATTGCTTCAACACTACATTCCTACAGACCAGGTGACTTAATAACCAAATCATTCATGATATTCATATTTGATCCTTTTGACATCTATTCATGATCTCATTTCGTCTGTCTCATCTCAATTTCTCCTAATCTCCCATTTCAAATCCTTGATACTAACTTCCTCTCCTGCTTTATCATCATAATCATACCATTCTCCATCATTCAAATCGATAGCAGTAAATTTGGTACCACTATCAGTTCCAACAGCCAACCAATCTCCCTAAGAGAAATACATAAGATTCAAATATCATAGTAACATTTGAAGAAGGCTTACCTCAGGTTTGAATTCTACCAACTCAAGACCACGACAATCAAATTCTAAAATCTTTTGACGAGTTGGTGGAGAAGCTGTTTGATATGGTATTGGTGTTGATATATCTGATGCAGATGTTTCTTTCTATATATGAAATCAGTACTTCTGTTTCATAATATATTGATGAGTAAAACTACACACCTTACAAAACTTGCATTTCCATACAAAGTTTGCTTCTCCTCTACTACCACTCATCTTATTTGCTTCCTAAAGTCTATGTTAGTATCTGAAAGATAGAAGAGATCAGACCCTCGCTATCCTTGACTTGACTTACAAATCTATTGATGTTTATGAAGTTTGGATGGATTTCTCTGCATGATACACATTGTACTTTGAAAGTATACCAGAAGTTCTTCTCTGCGCTGTCATCGGGGACAAGCTCATTCACACTATACAGTGAAGTGTTAGCTCTTGTATATCTCGAAGTTCCTGTAATTACTGACCCAGAAAGATCTGCAGTAAGTGTCAAGGTAAGCATCGTGAGTATCGTGATACTGGTAATGTATGTATGTATTTGATCTTATTGTTACAAGGCAAGTATGAAAATCATGGAGGGGCATAATGAGGAGGGGTTAGTTTGTACTACAAATTCGATCGGTTAAAGCGGCCGCCCAATTGTGAAAGTCATCCGATAAGTTTTGATAGACATCAATTTATTTTACATAGCGCAAAAGTTCGAAACTTCCCCAACCTTCAATGGCACGACTGACGAGTCCAGTAAGCTGAAAATCCATAAATCGACAAGTATGCAAATATAATGCAAAGTTTATGGTTCCGCGCTGCGCAGACCAGATCATTATGTCGTTGTAACGCTTGTGTGAAAATCGGCACAATCATAACTCGACAAACTACAAATGCAGTTGGGAAACGTCGAAGGGTTAGCATAGGAGACATATTTACGGCATGTTATTCAACAATACTCGCAACTGCTGCAGTGGCAGATTCAAACCGAAAAGTTCGACGAAGGGAACAATGGGATCGACTCATTGCATAAGCGAAGGCGGGAGTTCCTACCGACGCAGTGGAGGAATCGCAGGATCGTCAGGTTGAAGGAAATGCAAGTGAAGTAAAAAATCAAATGGCAGGAATGCCAGGAGAACCAGGGACATCAGGAATTTCAGGAACTTCAAGGCTACCAGGGTATTTGGGGAATCAATCTTCTTTCCCAAGAAGTGGAATTATTGGTACAAAGGCTGGATCTTTAGGACCCATGACGTGGGATGGAGTCAACTGGATGGCAAATTCTTCCATGAGTCGGTTGGGAATTCAACTCAATAACATACCCTCAAATGTGTCAAGGTCCGCCGAGACCACGACACCAGAAAGTTCACAGGATATCATCCCCCAATCCATCACTTCCCCCGTTGAGTCAGCCACACCAGAACATATCGCAAACCTAGAACAGTTCGGCGAATATATACCTTCAAACGCCATGCTTCAGCCCCGCAAAGTAAAAACTCGGAAACACTTGGACCGATTAGAAAACTCGATTTCAAAGCTAGTTCATCGACTCATGTGGACTACTAAGCTCTCTCCTATGGCAGCGGATTTACACTCAGCATCATCTGGTATCTTTCTCCAGACTGATAAAATGATAGGACGAGTGGAAGAATTACAACGGGGTGATATCAGCATGCCCGCGTACCAATTGGAAGCCGAAATTGGTCAAGAAAGAATTCATTTACATGATGCGCTGGAAAATCTCCTCAAAAATACATCTCCGGGCCAGGATAATCTCAATCTAATTCTAGCCAAGATATGTTACAATCTTCTCATAACTTCAGCATCGCCAAACATTTTTACCTATAACTTTTTAATCGAGAAATTGACAGAATTAATGCTTCATGATCACGCTCAAGTAATTGTTGATTCATTTCTCTACGATACAATGTTCAAACCTACTTCAAGGTCCATTCAGGTTATTTTGAATCATTATGCGGCCAAGAATGATTTAGAAGGTTATCGAAGCATTATCAGGCGTATGAGAGCAGTGGATGGGTGTATGAGAATTGCACGGAGACATGAGAATCAACTATTAGACAATCCACGTGTTTTGAGTTGGGCAGAGAAACATGCTCAAAGATTGATTCTGAGAGGAGGTTGGCTCGAATGAAAAGTACCACGAGATGAATCAATATTCGATGCTCTTATTGGGACGAGTCTTCAAATGACCACTGCTCGGCAATCTGTCATGTATATTCGAGCAGCTTTACGTCAAGACAAGAAAATTAAGATTCGACCAGAGTTACTTTGTGAAGCAGTGAGAAGTTGTGTAGCTCAACTAGATCATACTGCTGGAGCATCACTTTTACATTCTATATTGGAGACCTGGGCCGAAAATGTAGAAGTACCTGATCGCATCCCGCTCACCAAAACTACACGGTGGGCCATAAGAGAGCTTATGTATCTTTGTGGAATTGACCCGACAAAAGATCTACCAAGCATTTTACCAATAGATATTCCTAGGTGGAATTTGGGGAGGCTTTTATTCTTGTTTAACCTTTTTTCGATACGTGATTCTGTTGAAAGGTTCGTTGCACGTGTGAATTCATTGCAAGAAATTCTTCAGATATCTTCAAAAAGTTTCGGTTACAACATCAAAAAGGAATCCGACCTCAACTTCCTCGAGTTTGGGAATACACAAGCTTGGGATTATCTTCCAACGAAGAAAATTCGGAATCGACCATCATCTCAGGATAGCATTGACCGCTCCCTCGAGATTTTCGAAAAGTTTACGTACACAGAGAACGCACGAGAAAATAAATCGAAACAAGGAACCCGTCAAGGTAGAAGAGTGATGCTTCAAAGCTTGGAATCCAAGGTCGCATTATCGAACGCAAACATTCTTTCGACTGAGATGTCTTTAGTCTCATTTTACTACAATCAATTTCCTAGAGATTGGAGATACACATTTCATCTCAGGTTACAGGAATCTCCACACATGTCATTAGGACATAGAATTGTTGTTCTCAAGGGATTAAAATGGCTTCAAAAACTTCATGTGTTTGAATACCAGATAAATTTGAGCTTACGACAAGTCAATCTCTTGAAGAAGGAATTCTACTATATAGTAAAAGAAAGAGAGCAGCGAATGACGGATCTTATCGCCAAGGTTAATCAAAGTGCAAAGCAGGTCAAACATATTGCATGGCATCTACATGTTATGAAACAGAGCATCAAATCGAAAGTGGAATTCCTTCGCCTGAAGGAATCGCGAGAAATTAATCAACGAATCAATCTCCTCGAACTCGCGATTAATACCAATAAACGACATATCAAACTTCTGGAACGGGATCTCATCTTGGATTTTCCACAAGTAAATCCTGAGTGGAAGTTACGGGAATTGAACTTGGTCTTGTTCAAGATCAATAAGGGGAAACAACAAGTTAAACTTTTGGCCGAGGAGATTTATCTCACCTATCCTCCTCAAGTGGCCAGGAAAACTTGCGCCCGCTCGAATCGTGAATGGAAGGTGCTTCGGAAGTTCCGCACAAAACTTTCTTTCCATTATGAACCCCCAGTCGACAAACTCTTACCAAGCGAAGAGCGACAAGAGTATTAGGCGGTATGAGAGCTGTCAATAGCTGTCGGTATAAGTTATGATTCATTACAAGCAACCGACACAGAATTTATCGGATGCGACGAAAATTATTGTCTGGGTCGCTTGAATTTCATGGATCTTTTGTTTCGATTGAAAAAGGTTTGGGAACATCTGATGTATCATGTTAGAAGTATACATAGTTGGGCTAAAATTTCATGTGTATTTATGAGATACCTGCATATAATGGCGTTTACGTTAGATATAAAATGGTTATTGGTATATGTGCATAACAAGGTGTTTGGGAGTTTATACATGTAGCCAATGGTCAAAGGGATTGGCAAATTGATGCATGATTGGACCTGGGAATGGTCGATTTGCATATGTATAACAGATAGACAAATACAAAATCTGTACAAATGATATCTCCACCATATTCAACAATTTAAATTTCTTGCAAAGTATGTTCATTGTTATCTAAGTTGATGTTTCAGAAACTTCTCTTGTGTAGTGTAATATTGAGTGACGCTCAATTTAATTTCCGTTGCTCAATACCATATACTTCTAGTTCTATGATGGGGTATCTCGTCTTTTCCTTCCAATTCCCGTTCTTTCATTGTATCGTAAAGAAAGAAATCGATCAAAATAGCATTTACTTTTGCCTCTGGATGATTCTTCAATATCTCTCTTCTAATCAATTCTACACACCATATACTACAACCTATTACTTATCATGTTAGATTAATACTCTGAATTTCCTCCGCATCCAAAACAAAGGAATGGGAAGTAGAAAAAGAAAAGGACAATCATGAAACCTTACTTCTCAACTGCACCTCCCAAGTGTGTCCACTTTCAATAACTTCTCCTCTCCTAATATTACTCTCCAACGCGGGTGCATACCATAAACATCCCAAAGTATTCAACAACTGTGGAATACGATAATCGGCAAACATCGTAAGTTTATCAATATCATGAAATTCTCCCCAACTTCCTCCATCAAATGCTGCCCATAAATCCGCTACACATATTTGTGCACGTTTGAGTAATCTGACTTCCTTCCGTTTCTCAAACGAAACAACATCTTTGAAACAAGTAAATGATTCTGCGAGAAGATTCACAAGCTCAGCTGCAGTGTGATGAGATTCCTTTATGCAATTGGAGAAAGAACAATTGTATTTCTCGTAGAGAATGGTTCCCGCTTCACGAAGGAGTGAGAGACGTGTTGTAAGAAGTGGCATGGGTTCCGCCGTACACGAACGAAAAATGTGCGCGAATACTTCTTCCGTGAGTTCATTTTCGTCTTGCCAGTAACAAGAACTGGTTATGGGATATCCCTCTTCTAAACCTCTTTGTAATGCAGCTACTAAACTCCAATATCCGGTCCACTTCTTCCCTTTGTACTCTACTGCGAATCTTTCTTCTTCACTTTGAAGACTCCAGAAAGAGAAATTGAGTAAATCCATGGTGAAGATAAAGTTTACGGTCCCTTCGTCTTTGGCTTTGGGATGTAAGTCATGTGATGACCATGTTTTTGTCGAATAGGATTTCGTTTGCATTTGGGAGTAGATGGATGCCGCAGCTGCCTTGGTGGAAGCCATATCGAGTGCTACATCGATGGAATTGTTGTAAATGTATTCTGCACTTTCGAGAACGCGGGTTTCGGGGATATCTGGGGTGGTAGGTTTGCGGAAATGTTGACTGAGGAGCTCGAGGAGCTCGGGATCGGCTTCATCGTCGGACATGGTGGATAGGGGGTTGAGTGTGGAATTTAGGGGAGGTTTGGAGGTTCAATGGTTGATGTTTGATGTTTGAGTGTTCAACGATGTGGTTGTGATATTCTAATATTGTAGTATTGTGTTTTTGCAAAGAGTTAGAGCTTGGAGGGGTATGAGAGATGCATGGGAGGTGGGCTCGGCGGGGTATGTATGGACTGTAAAATTCGTCGATTTTAGATGAAGGGTGGGTACAAAAAGGAAAGGTAGGAACGATTGAGAATACTAGGTGACGAGGTGACGAGGTGACCAGGTAGAATTTTTTAAATTTCTTTTTATATTGAGATTATGCTATGAAGCTATCATCTTGTCTAGTATAACCTTGGAATGCATGATTGAGTTACAATTTCAGCTCATGCTTACCTACTTCCTACCTAGTAATAAACACTCAGACCTCAAAATGAGAACATCATGTATCTATCTATGTAGTACATACTGTGATACTCTCGATACTTTATAGAAAAAACCAAGCAAACTTCACTCTTCACTCCGCTCCTACCACCCAAACGATAAGAAGTTCGCTTATATAATCAATCGCGTTTTCCACCTTTATCAACGCGATGGCGGATTTATCCCCCATGAGTAAAATTGATAACTTACCTAGTAACCAAAAGAATAAGCAGAGCCTCAGGAACCATCTCAATCGGTGATGATCAACTTTGGATTTCTATTCACTTAAACTCAACCTTGATTTTGGTCGTCATTCTACATCTTGCGCTGTCGCAAAATATCACCGCATGAATTACTCAACATGATGCGCGATCAATTCAACATGCAGTCATTGGGGAAACCTTTGAATATTATGGTCAAGGAGGTAAGCGTACAAATTCCACAATATCTTATTCTCTGGAAGGCGAGAAGCTCTTCTGATTTTATTTCATTTCTTCTTGTTTTTATGATTCTTGCTGTTGAATTTGGATATATTCATTACTGTCGAAAATTTAAGTTGCAGAAATATAAATCCAATGTCGCTGGAGTTCCGTTTGCTCCAACAAACTGTTTCTGCGAATTTCCCACTTCTGCGGAAACCCATTGAAAATGAATTTATTTACTAAACTATTCAACTAGGCCCGGATCTTGATGGTAGGAGCTGGAGGAATTGGATGTGAATTACTTATGAACTTGGTTTTGGCTGGTTTTGGAGAAATTCACATTGTAGACCTGGATACCATCGATCTCAGCAACTTGAATCGACAATTCCTATTCCGTCATGAACATATTAAGAAATCAAAGGCTTTGGTAGGTTTTCTATTCATGGCAGAGTTTGGATATGCGCTGATGAGAAATTTACAGGTTGCGAAAGATGCGGCGCATAAGTTCAACCCGAAAGTCAAACTAGAAGCACATCATGCGAATATCAAGGATTCACAATTCAACGTGGATTGGTTCAAGGGTTTTACAATGGTTTTCAATGCTTTGGACAATCTTGAAGCTAGGAGACATGTAAACAAGATGTGTTTGGCAGCGGATATACCCTTAATCGAATCGGGTACAACTGGTTTCAATGTACAAGTTCAGGTTATCAAGAAGGGAAAGACTGCATGTTATGATTGCACAACAAAAGAGACACCAAAGAGTTTCCCGGTTTGTACTATTCGCAGTACACCAAGTCAACCAATTCATTGTATAGTCTGGGGAAAGAGCTATTTATTGAGGTATGTCTGGCCTGGTGATTGAGCGGTAAGGAATTTTTGCTAAATTCATCACAGTGAGGTATTTGGTGCTAGTGAGGATGAATCAACTGAAATGGATCATTCAGAAGATTCAGAGAATGGTATGTTCCTCCTAGCTATGAAGCTCCAAGCTTTATTGCCCAGTGATATTTTGAAGTATTGTGTTAATTTTAAATAGCCAAGGAGATTGAGAAATTACGATTAGAGTCTCAAGCTTTAAAGAAGATTAAAGAATCGATGGGTACCGATGCATTCCCTCAACTACTGTTTGATAAGGTCTTTAAGGATGATATCATTCGTTTAAGATCTATGGAGGATATGTGGAAATCAAGACGACCACCTGAGGCATTAGATTACACCACTTTGAATGTAGAAGCAGGAAATGACGAAGCCGTCAAGCAAGCTATACTCAAAGATGATCAACGAGTTTGGAATTTATATGAGAATCTCGTTGTCTTCAAGGATAGTTCAGTATTTTCCTGGTTCCTTTCCACAAAATTACAATTCTGACTTCATTAGTCTGGAACGATTAAGTAAGAGATTATAAGAAATGAAATCTACCTCAAATGCTGCCACCTCTGCAGAACCCATTATCACATTTGATAAAGATGATGAGGATACTTTGGACTTTGTCACCGCAAGCGCCAATTTAAGATCCATCGTCTTTGGTATCGAAACTAAATCTCGATTTGATATCAAACAAATGGCTGGTAATATCATCCCTGCTATCGCAACTACCAATGCTGTTGTAGCCGGTCTTTGTGTTTTGCAATCATTCAAAGTACTTCGCGGTGATTACTCTAGTAGCAAAGAGGTATTTTTTACTTTCAGGTTCGGGATGATTAAAATATTTACTTACACGAATAGATTTTCCTTTCTCCATTTGCTCCAGAAAGATTACTCTCCTCTGATAAGTACCGAGAACCATATCCAGACTGTCCTGTGTGCAGTGTAGCACAGACTCGCCTATTGGTCGATATGTCAAGAGCTACACTTCACGATCTCGTTGAGGGTTTTTTGAAACTTCAACTCGGATATGGAGAGGAATTCGTGGTTAATAATGAGAGCGGGTTACTTTATGATGTTGAGGAAACTGAGAATTTGGATAAAAAACTTAGTGAACTTGGTAGGTTTTTTCTCTTCGAATACACGTGTTTAAGTGCGATCAACTGACAAAATACACAGGCATTAAAGCAGATACATTCTTAACTGTTATTGATGAAGATGATGAAAATCCAAAGGGTCCTAGAGTTAATCTCGTCCTTAATGTACAAGAATCGTAAGTCCTTTAAACATTTTATGTTCTTTTTCTCTTCGTATTCTTCATATCCTAACACTCATACAGCGACATCGCAATGGAAGACTCTCCCATCAAAAGTCTCGATATCCTCGTCAACTCCTCCATCCTTACAGTTCCTGTTATCTCCGAAGAATCTACCGCTACATCCCCTGAATCACCAATTCCACGCCGTAAGAAACCTGCTCCAGAACCTGAATCCAAAGAACCAACAAATGGTCATGCAAAATCTCCCACTGCAGAAGTTCTTCAAAATGGTAATTCCAATGGTGTCAAAAAGAGAACTGCATTCGACGCATTGGAATATGACCCTTCCTCAAATTCGAAGCGTTCCAAAATGGAACCGTCCGGTTCAACCAATTTGTCCATGGATACTTTGAATGATGGTATTATTGTATTGGATGATGCAAATGATGGAGCTATTTTGATTGATGATGATTAAATGCTTATTCGCATTTCTATCTATTTATCCTTTATGCATTTGCACTATTCCATCATGTCCTATTCAATTTTTATCTCCTATACTCGGACGGCGTCTCTCCTCGAACAAACTCTCCCCCCAACTTCAACTCAACAAATGGTTTGTATCCCTTCTTTATGGAAATATCATACGGCGCTCAATCCTCCATCAAGATTAAGCACACAGTTGTTTGCGTACTTATTGGTTGCTAAAAAGACGGCGGCATCGGCTATTTCGGCTACATCTCCAAAACGTGATAGAGGAATGGAGTTCAACGCTTCTGAGCGGGCGGGATCTGACATTGCTTGAAGGAGGTTGTTAGCTCAGTTTCTTTATTTGATTTTTTGATTTTTTGATTGCGATTTCGAGTTGAAGATGCGAAATGGAAAATGTAAGATGATCTTGTGTATATTAGGTTTGGGGAGGTAGGAAACTGGGAATGAGAATTTATTTGGGGCTTGGAGGTTGGAAGCGAGAATTGAATTGGTGAAATATGAGATTTTGAGAAGATTGAAAGAAACAACAAGGGTGGATACAATGAAGATAAAAATTATTGAGGGGTGGTAAATAGCAAATTTAGATAAATGTGGTCATGAAATGGAAGGGGGAAAGGAAAGGAGTTCATGAATAGAATACCAGAATACAGAATAGCATAGCGGGGGCATGAACAATATAACATAATGAAATAAAAATGAAGGTGGTTTGTTTGATATGGGGGCTTGTGAGGTGAGAGGTGATGTAGAAAATGAAGATGGTGAAAGGTAGGAAGAGAGGATGTAAATTTGAATATGTGATTGCGAGAGGGATAGTGAGAGTGACACTGAGAATAAAAGGGAGAGCATAAGGAGAGAAAAGAAGGGGGTGGGAGGAGGAGAGGAGGAGGAAGAGAAGAGGGAGAAAGAATATCCCCCCCCCCCCC
>PQXJ01000457.1:0-29691 GCA_004786225.1 Botryotinia narcissicola | reverse complement strand
TCACTCTCTCACTCTCTCACTCTCTCACTCTCTCACTCTCTCACTCTCTCACTCTCTCACTCTCTCACTCTCTCAATCTCCCTATGCATGTTCATTCTGATCTCCCTTTCACATTATACGATAGACGAAAAGACGGCATAGAAGTGTATGGATAAATAGGGATAGTCTCTATGGAGAGTATCCCTATGATACTACTATAAACCCATGATGGGAATCACTATGCCATCTCAGTTCACGACACCACATAAATCATACCAACCCACAACCCAGCGTGTCTCATTTTCAAAATCCAAAGAGACCCAGATCACAATGAAGAATGCAGAGTTCCACCTAAGCATTCTTGATATATCAGCTGGGTATGGATTCTACAGCTAATTCCAGATCCAGACTGAAAAGGTTTCCACAATTCGATTATCCTGATGGATCATCTTGTTCTTTCCCTCTTTGTACCTTTTTACTATGTACCTTCTTCATCTGTATATCCAACTTTGGAAGTATTTTCAGCGCTCTTTGAAGAAACTCCGATGTCTTCCCCGAGCTTCCCTAGACTGTAATTTGGGGCATGGTGACTACCAAACTCCCAGCTTCCCAGCCCACTCGGGACGTAAATCACTCTACTCTGCCCTGCTATCCGACCACACAGTTTTCATACTCTATTTTCACCCACCAACACCCGAATCCTCTCCCAAAATTCCCGCTGTTTCCCACACTCCCTTTCGATCCAGCCACCATAAGCCGCTCTCATCTCCAACCTCCCATTTCCCTCCCCAAAGGCCGTGTAACGTGACCTATCCCATTTCCCATTCCCATTGCGATCCCATCTTGATACTTCTGCATTACCGTCCCATCTATTCTCATCTACATACATATTGTCCATCCGTACATCCCTACCCATCGCTCACATGCCAGATGGCAGACACCGATCGAGTTTCCACCACCGCACCGCACTGTACCGAGTACCTGAATCCTAGTTCTAGTATCTCATGCGTCGTACCAAGAATCGGGAACGACACCCGAAGCCAAGATCTTCGACTGATCGAAATTCGCAACACAGCGCTCTCTCTGTGTAAATATAAATATAGCCAAGAGACAACAGAGAACACAACGCTACAGCAAGTTCTTTTCCCGAATTTAGTCCCACGATGAGAACCCGATCCCAGATAAAGCAAGCAAGCAAGATGAAGCAAGACGCGAGAGGAAAGTAGATTGGTTACGCAAGGAAAGGGAAGAAGGTACCGATGACGCATGGCTGTCTAATCATGTGATAAGATATGATATATAACATGCCGTAAACGGCTTTTTGTCAAGGAGTCCTTGCGCGGGATCCTCGGGAACGGATGATCGAGTCGAGGAGCTGAAATTGCTTTCCGACTTGACCCTGTCCAGATTTCAGACACGGGAAAGAGCGTTGCACGATAACGATAAGCGTGCGAACAAACGGTGGAGTATTACCTATGTATAGTGGAGCTCTTCCCTGCTCCCGCAAGCCAAATAAACAAGCGCAAGAAAACAAGCAAGCCTGCAAGCCTGCCCTGATAAACTCGAGACAAGGGTTTTCGAACGGCGCACATGAATCTGCTTTCCATCCCTCTGTAGCCATAGCTAGCTGGGCCCGGCCATTTCATAAATTCGAAACGCGAATTTATTTGGAACCGAGATTCATTACAGAAAAGGCACCAGGTACCAGTGCATTGAGCAGATACCAAGACACGAACTCGTGCGAAGAGAATAATAGCAATAATCTAATTCTCCGTAGTGACCTCTTAGCCAACGTGGCTCACCGGATAACAATATACCTGCATAAGAGACGCATTTGGCTTCTCTCCAGAGAACCATACACATATCGATCATCAGATCCACTACAATTGGTACATTAATCACACTGCCTGCAGACTTTGCAGAAAGCGTGCGCGAAGGACAAGCGACGCAATCGATACTTCGATGCATATTCATCGCCTGCCCAAAGTCTTGGAAAAGCGTCATCCACGTGACAAACGTCTGCGTTGTTCTTGCACTTGATATTCAGGCGGTCTCAGGGCGGGAAAATTGCGCATTAAGCGATGAGAAAATGGATGAATAGGCATTCATTAAAGGCATGAATGCGTGGAGGCTGCAGTAAGACAAATCCTGGTATCTTATTGCAGATTGGTACGACGACTTGGACGGAACGCTGCCCGGTGAATTTCTTCACGGAAAGGTATGCGGGAGGAAGGGGTGAGCCCGATGGTTTTGGTAATGGGAGGAGGCGGGAGAGGTATTTTGGAGTACGCGTTTGACAATATCTCTATATTGTGTTCTTCAAACCAATCATCAAGATGAGGAATTCTACCCACCCAATCCAAAATTCCCTTCTCATCTCCACACACCCAAGAAGAGCGATGCTTGCTCTCTCGGTCGCCCAAAGCTTCAAAAGGTCGGTTGTACGGGATCCAAGGATACCCACCTAGGTATTCGTAGGAGAAAAAAACAGACCGAAATTGATCACTGGCGAAGGACTTTAATAATCCAATTGTTTCATTTCAGTTCAGAGAACTAAAAGTTAAGATAGTATCATAATTAAAGATTACCTAAGCATTTATTTGATACCCTTAATTCTCTTGATTCTATTTGTTCTTGATTTATGATGGAATTTATTGAGACAATCAATTTTGACCTCTCTTTTCTCCTATGAATAACATACCTACCTCCTACATACCTCCTACATACTTCGTACATACATCACATACATCACATCCCATCACATCACATCACAAACGCACGGTCATTCCCTCATTCTACGAATAGATCATCTTGTGGTCTATGCAAGCAAGCTCTGTCTATATTTGATGATGCTCTATACATCCTTCGTATATACAGGCGACCTCGGATACAGAAGTGATCAATGATGAATGATGAATGATGTTTCCCCTGCCATGAGACTCCGTTTCAAATCCTACATGCAATCTGATTGGAATAAATTAAACGTGTGGCGACGTATACTTACCATACACATTTCTCATCGATATGACCATACAATCCTTTGGTAACCGAGATTGTGGTGGCGATATCGACGACGACATCAAACCATACCATATCCCTTCCGCTCTGAAAAAAAATTGATCTTGATTTTTGTACCGGTAATACATGCATGCGTGAATAAATGAATGTATACATACCTACATTTCTAATCCGGATATCCAGATTCTCACCCAATCGGAGATAAGACTGTATTCTGCAGTAGAGTTATATAATTCCTGCACTTAATATCATGATATTAGATAGTTACACCAATCCCAATTCTGATATATGATAGAAAGTTCTACACTCGTTGCTATACTAGTAAGACCATTCCCGTCACGACATTTGATATCAACATCTCAAAGCCAGCCACAGGAAGTAGAGTAGTCCAAGATGCACATAGGTACATGAGGTAGTATTTCCATCCATCTCATCACCACGAGATTTCGACATTGATTGATCAGCAGAAGATCAATAAACTCTCGTACACTCTCCCTCCTAAAAGATTGTGGCAGTTATGATATGCTACGAATAGTATGAACGGTAAGGATATCTACCTAGTATTTTCCACCATCTACCCCGCTTCCTCCAAAGAGGCAAAGCAAAAGCAAATCAAAGGAAACAAGAATAAAAATAAAATCAACAATTAGCAAATACATGCACACCCACCACGAAACAAAACGAAATCGACTATCCCAAACAAGACAGAGGGAAAAAAAAGGATAATCCTCTACCCATCCCATTCCGGTTCTCCCACAGATAGATACATACCACCATACCACCATACCACCATACCTACCTAGCCTATCCATCCATCCATCCATCCATTCGATATCCTTCAACCCGCCCGCCTCCAGGGAAAACGTGAAAAGTTGGTGCGTGCTGCACCGCCGTTGAAACGCAATTCGAAAAACGTATGATGTCGTCACTGTACCGAGGTGAGATGTTGGGTTGCGGATTAGAGTTTCATTACATAGGTACCATAGGTAGGTAGGTAGGTACATACTTTTCCTATCAAGATTTTGGGATTTTGTGTAGGTGATTTTATACTTCTTTGTGTACATTCCACATAGAGTAACCTTAACTTGATAAATGATGTTCGAGAGGTGATGAGAGCGCTTGTACCGTATTACAATACTCTTCTTCTCTTTTTTTTTGCCCCTTTTCATAATAAAGATTCAGGTTCTGGGCTCGTGAAAGAAAGAGCATGTATAGTCGAATAATGTAAGATCTTATATACAATACAATAAAACAAGCTATCTAAAACATCGTACTTTGAATGAGTAGTAATAGGTAGCAGGAATACTCCAATTCATCACTTATACCCATAGGTAAGTACCTACCTAGTATCCCAACGCGAAGACAGACACATTTATGCCTGCCATCAACCTCCTCACCTGCTCTGCTGTACTCGACGCGGTCACAGCAACACAGAGCAACACATAACCGCATCATAATTAGTCGTAATCGTGGTCGTAGAATACAAAGTTTATCAAGTAATCAACCAGTCCATCCATCCATCTTTTTCCATCTCTACAGCCAGCATTCAAGCTATCATCTACATATATCCTCACATCACTCGCCTCACTCTTCCCCAAGCTCTCACCCCCGCCGACTTTCTTTTCCTTTCCTTTTCTTTCTCAGCCCTAAACGTCTCACAACAGTTGATTCACCTATTCTATCAGCTCGAAATTCATGGCCATGGACACTTGCATTTATTTTCTGCGTGCAGAGGGCTGGAGATTCATGAGGAGGGGTGTATCTGATGGTACAGTATGTTGTTTTTGTTTTTGCTTTGGATTCGGGAGTTCTGGATGGTATGCATGTATATATATATATATCATATTACATAGCATCTAAGAATTAGATATTTAACCTCACGTGGAAAAATTCCATTACGAGGATTTGATATAAAATATAGAATTCGTATAGAGAGATAGATAGATAGATAGTGGACTGGATGAATAGGTTGTTCTGGCAAATTAATTAATATAATCATCTAGAGTTCGATCTCTATATCAAATTGAAATCTAACCCCAAATCTAATTCTAAATCCAAATCGAAACTCAGATCTAGATCTTTCAATACCTACATACATACATACATACATACATACATACATACATACATACATACACACCTACACACCTATCTAGATACCAAATAGAGATAACATGAATTTCAACACCAATAAACAAACAAATGAATGATCACGAATCACAATAGCTTGCTTCACCATTATTGACTTTTCCTCGCGTGCTGGTCTGGTTTGGTCTTTTTGAATGGATGTGGATTGACAATGATACGAAGCCACCTCCCCTCCCTCGGACAAGAAATCACGAGTCACGAGTCACGAGGACAACAATGGAGAAGACGAAAACTAATAATACATTTTGAGATTTTGAGATTTTGAGATTTTCGTCGACATGATATGATACGATATGAACAGAACAAAAGAACAGGGGCTGTTAAGGTGAATGTAATGGTAGAGGATGGATGGATGGATGGATGGATGATGGATGGATGGATCATATATGTATATGGTCTCGCGTGTAGATATGGATATACATATAAATGTGAATACATATTGAAATCTAACATCTAATATCTGATAATAGCTTCGAGCTTCGCAATGAATATTTCGGCTCTTGATTTTGAGTAACCCATGGTGGTCTGTCTATTAGTTACGGCTACTTGCTTAGCCGTGTTTTATCATCATCGCTCTTATTGACATTTACATTTACATTTATTAACGTTTAATCGATTCAAACTCTTTCACTAGCAAGTCCTTAGATTATGTAATTTTCTGGATATAATTTCATATATGTATGATATAATACCTGATATCGATATCAAGCAACACAGTGTACGTACAGTACAGTACAATACATACCGCAATCCCTCCATTCATCCATCCAGCCCCTCTCGCTCATCTCATCCATGCCATGATCCATCTCGTATCCCCCCCATCCCATTCTCCCCTGTGATTCACCCACCACCGTATCCCCATTCCAATCCCCAAATCCTTACCATCCCATAATTTTCCTGGACCCGTGACCAAATAAACCCTAAAAAACCGGGTCCCACCACGGACGACAGGCGTTGCAAAACGGTCCTCAACTCACGCTTGCGTTGGTCGTTTGTTGGCTGCTGACTTTCTCTCTAACTGCTCTCGGTTCGGGAGAGAAAAATGCATGAAATTCATTCCTACAGATGGCGCGTTCAAGGTGGAAAAATCATATGGTGCGGGAACTAGGTTTAACGAATAGGTACCCTGGATTTTAGTCGGGACCATATTGGCGGTATTTAATTCTCATTGGGTCTCGGGTTGAATTTTGGGATGGGTGTTAGACTGATGGAGAGGGGTTTGGAACTTATTGATAACATGAGCGACACGAGGAGAGTTGACAAAACGTCGGGTATGGGTGTGTTCTGTCTGTGTGTTTGTAACCTTGTGAATTGTACATACAGTATGGCTTGGTGTAATGAAGATGTTGTTGGTGGCTGGTGGTTACCTTGAAGCTTAGTATACTTCATTAAGCAATGTTCAGAGTCACCTCCCTAGTCATCAATGTAATTATGGATACGTATGCTGGCTTGATGATTCCACTGAGAGGAAAGCGAGAAGCCACCAACAAGCCATTTCCTACACTGATCAACAGATACATGATGCTGAGTACACCAAACACTATATGATGAGACACTCTACCAACCAATTTCATGCCTCGAAAAGTCCAAAAATCCAAAAGGCTTCTTTGATATCTTGGCTAAGCCAAAGACCGGGTTGACAGTACTTGATGACTTGAATGAGATAAATCAAATCCAGTCATGATTCGTGGTCACTCACATTCGTCCTACCTTACAATCTCTTTGAATTACATGCAGATTATTTACTTGTATTCCCCGTACCTATAAGGCACCGAATATCAAGTATCAGTATCGAGTATACCATATCTTGTCAACCGGTACAACATTGCCTCAAATGAAGAGATTTGAAGCCAATCCTGGCCGGAATCTTTGTAACTTGGCCCGTGCATTGTATACCAAGAATGGCCATGTGCATCCCAGAACATTCAACCCGACTGGTGAAGGAGACTTTTAGTGGTAAAACAAAAGTAACCATTCTTCAGGGAATTGCATCGCATCAGATATAGTAGGCGAAAGGCGAGATAAAATAGATTGACTCTGTCCTTCAATCCACCAATTTGAGCCTTCTTTTCATCAAGGGATGTCCTTGACTCAACAGATTGATTCTCGGGAAAGGGGGCTCACGAGGCAAATGGATGTTGCTATGAAGTCTCACAGAAATGATGGATGGACTCGAAAAGGATGCAAAGTACCCGTCATTTTGCGCCAAGAACCGGGTACCCATAATGACTACGACATCCAGATGAGGCAGTGTCTTGTCTGTACGGGTGTAACTCTTACCGTTAATATATCAATACGGCAGGTTGCCGGCCGCGGAGAGACACAGGATACCCTGAGGAGGTATCATTCCAATGAATTGGGAACATGGGAATCGACATTCCCATCTATTATCGTGGACATTGACTCCTTTGGGCTAGCCGAATCCAATCGAATCATCATGGGGATTGATGATGATCTGATATGGCTGGACACACCTAGCATCCAGACTCTGTGAATGAACCTCCTTTGGGAATCCTCGGCGTGAGTATAACCACATTCTATTCCCTCACCCTCACACGTCCTCCCACGGACGACGGGGAAGACGGAGAGAGCGACAGAATGATTCTCATCTCCTGCTACATCAGCATGCTGTACCTCACCTCTCTACCCACTGGATGGGACTTGCTGTCCTTTTTCTTTATATATGTGCACCCATTCACTCCATGCAGCATTGCCCCAAAAGCGTAATTAGCTTCAGCTCCATGTACGCGTTGCACCACTCACCAATCGCAAAGCTCGACGTCTAGTCGATCGTCCGACGTACATACCATACTACATATCGACGTGCGATACGCTTATGCAATGAGGACTGTTTTGGGATATGTCACGGGTCACGGGTTGATTTTTTTGATGGTTATTTATGATTATTTTGATTGATGGATGTTTATGATCTTGGGAGTATCGTAAATACAAATGCAAGTTCAGGCATGAATACATTATTATTTATATTATTACTGTACTCCAAACATCGTACCTACCTATTAGAATCAACAGTCCATAAATGAATGGATTTGATCTTTAATTCTTTATTATTAATTCTCTTTCTCCTTCTCTTTCCCTCTTACGTGCCTTTCTCACTAAAAGATGCTCAGACATTAACATGGCGCGTGCTGGGGCATCAGAATTGATCCCATGATCGTTTTTAAATCACTCCATTATTGAAACTTTGTCCTCTTGGGGAGCCTTTATGGAACTTTAATCACAGACTTAAAACTAAAAATTGAATTGGCATGTGCTTGTTTGTATGTAACTTTAATAATCAAAAGTCAATTATCCCCCTTATTCATCAATACGTGAATAATAAGGAAAGAGGTACTCGATATCCATATTGTACTCGGTCTGAAATTGATTAAGAGAGAGAGAGAAAAAGGGAGAGAGAGAGGAAGGGAGAGAGAGAAAGAGAGATGGAGATGGAGATACTAGGTAGAGATAGAAAGGTGGTCCATAACCACCACACTGGCACTAAGTACCGGGTTCGAGGAATATAGAATGATTGTCCTACCTTACCTTGCCTGACCACGATGGGATCTAGTAAAGAGGACGTTCACTCATGATCTTCTGAGCATCTCACATACCAGGTAGCTCGAGCATAGTTCTAAAACTCGAGGTACGATTCGAGGTGGCAATGACTTGACCATTTGCATCAACTCCCCATTCCCAAGGGATGATACATAACAGAGTACGTAACTCCGTGGAGGGCAATCTCGACAGTATTAGCTTGCGAGCGAGCAGGTACCGTTCCACGTTCCTGAAAGAAAGATTTTCCGGGTATCGTTTTATGCTTTACTAAGACTGTGGTGATGGCAAAAAGATTTCCAAGTATGAAGGCCATAAAGCTTGGATATGACCTCAATGGTTTGGTATATTGGTATCTCGAGTATTAATAATCCGAGCTTGATTGAACAAGTAATAAATGTTAGGAAATTGAAATAGGGAAGAAGGAAGCTCTTTTTCTTTGTTCCTCTCTTGGATGAATTGAGGTGTGAGATACCCAAAGACTTGATTGAAATTCATCAAGGCACAAAATGTAATTGTGGACACATAGTCTGCCGTAGACTTGTTAATATGCTTGTAGCTTGTAGCTTGTTGCTTCTATGACTTATATACAGAAATACCACGAGATGATATGGATACCTCCCATCAATATGTGGTATAGAATGCTGGTAAGTACGAGGCGTACGCTATCATAGCTCAGAGGGTTAAATGTCTATAATGTCATTGATTCATAAATCAAGGTCATGTTAGAGATCTTGACAGAAAATAACCCCTAACTAAAAACTACTCGATGCCGAGAATTTCGAACCCCTCATTCTTGTCCCGCATTGAGCTTCACGTTTATCATTTATCATCATTGCTCAAAGAATACCAAACTACCTACTGATTGTCCTTGGAGATTCGGAGTTGATTCAT
The DNA here is from genome assembly GCA_004786225.1 of Botryotinia narcissicola. Taxonomy (NCBI): domain Eukaryota; kingdom Fungi; phylum Ascomycota; class Leotiomycetes; order Helotiales; family Sclerotiniaceae; genus Botryotinia; species Botryotinia narcissicola. Next base: position 20,097 of record PQXJ01000457.1, on the reverse strand, counting down.
GAAGATATACATCTAATAAATCCCTACTCTACTAATACATCATTCGTTCTACCAAACGGATTTAGATTATTCTATTTAGATACTTTATTTACTTCAAACCTGTAAGTTACCTCGTCATTTCTCTACCCAGCTTTTTCCCTTCACCATCCTCCTCCTCCTCCTCCTTTAATCCTTGTCTCTCCCATCTTTCTCTCCAGTACTCCACGAGTCCTATAAAAATAATTCATCCCCTCCCCTGTCTTTTGCCCCCTGTATACACTTTGCTGCAATGCAGGACAGAAAAAAAGACAGCAAAAGGAAAACCAAACGTCAAGCTCAAGCACGCTAATATAAGACCAAATGATTAAGCGATTGTCATCTTACCTACGTCTATCCGCTTTTTATGTTGGTGGTGACCCCTCATATGGCTCGTTCTTGCCAACCCTTCGCATGGACTAAGGCAAAGCATCCACTATCCACTGTTGATCTCTGAGAGGAAGAAGATCATTCGCTGACACGCCTCTTACTCCATAATCCAAAGTTCAACACCTGCACCATCGAAATTTATTCACTAGACGACTACATTCGTCAAATGAACACTGAGCTTGATATTCTAGGTACAGCTTTCGCCCACAGTACAAAGTACTCACTTCGTACCTACCGGAAGATAGAGAAAAAAGCAAGTAGAAGTAGAAGTAGAAGTAGAAGTAGAAGTAGAAGTAGATGATAAAAATTAAAGAATTTTGACAAAAAGTAAAAAGAAGGGACTTTTAACCCCTCTCTCTTATCCTCCACCCTTTTCATTCAATTGAGCTACAGTATATCAAAGACATTCAAATCTTGACTCCCTATGATTGTCGACAAGAAGACTGATTTGATCATTCAATTTACTCGGTACTCAGTCCAATATTGACCTCGGAACCCCCTGTGCTCACTCTATTAAACCTCTCACTACATTTACATCACGTTATGAACTTCCATCTCGATCTTTTTATCCTTCTGCCTTCTGACCTACTACCAACAAAACAAGCCATCATCTAATCCTACCTCTACCAGCCTCTTCTGATCCTCGTTGGGACCCCTTCATTAGACTGTGAGAATTGATATCACGAAGTCCCGGTAGTCTTTTGTAAACTATCGAGGCGTCTACTCTAATTTCATCGCCTGACTGCTAATATCTTTGATACCTCGTCCATCCAATCCGGTTTCAGCCATTCTCAGTTACCAATACTACATATATGTAATTACTTATATCACAATGCATTCAGAGTAATAAGATCAAACCACAGCCTTGTTGGACAATATCAAATCGAGTCCCATAAGCCCAAAAAGGAAAGATTAATTAACAAACCTCCCTCGACTATTTTGTTGTGTCATGATCATTTATTTGAATTAGATATTGGAACAGCTACATACAGCCTTTTAACCTTTTCTACTCTTGCCTTTCTTCCTGCCCAAAATACAACGTGCCAGCCTTATCTCATTAGTCACTTCCCTTGGGATTCCCAAAGATTAGATTAGATCCAACACTTTTGTTCTATATTATCGAGATTGTATCTTTCGAATCAATTCCAAACAACGATTCAACATTTTCATCTTGAATTGTGCTACAATACCCAAGAGATCCTGTCCATCCCTTCCCTCATTACAAACTATTGGTACCTTTTTTGACTGCGGTACGGTACGATGATTGGTAAATAAGAGGCGCACGAAGAAGTCGCTAGGAACGAGACTACTGAGAACGAATTAAACACCACGCTTGAAGGATCATGAGCAACAAGTTACCATTACAAAAAGCACAAACGGGTCAAACCATTTTGAACGAATCAAGAAGTCAGGAAATGCTACCCTAGTCGACCATTAGTCCCAACTACTCCCATCTCCAAAAAAAACCGAGCGCGTGAGCAACATAGCCAGTATTTTGAGAGCCAAGGAATAAATAACTTTGGAGCCAAATTCAGACAGGACAAGAAGCAGAAAAGGAAGAAGAGGAAGCCGAAGAGTAGAGGAGTTGGATTTACTTAGCGGTACGCAACGACAAACTCCCTTAGCTACTACGTACACATTCACATTCAGGACGCACGCAGTACGGAAGCACGATCTACGATCTACTCCATCCAATCTTATTTTATAACTTTTTTTTTATACCTCAAGTATATTCATCCATTCAACCTCTTACATTACAATAAACTTCTCTCTTTTTTTCCTCTTTTACCCTTTTAGGTGATTTGTGGTGTCTTTTGGATCAAATCAAGAAATTGACCAGGCAAATTCACCCACCCAACGACCACGACTACTACCACCACCACCATTACTATCTCTTCCTCTCTCGCTCTCTCTCTCTCTCTCTCTCCCTCGCTCTCCCTCTTTTCTTTACTTTACACTGCCTCTACAGTCCCTTGACCATACACATACACAATCACTATACACCACGCATCACGCACCTGCACTACCTTAGTTACCTTGCCTTAAGTTGCCTTAGTTTACCTCAACCTTCCTCTTACTTCATCCATTCTCCATCTCACTCCTAGATTCCTCCCTCGCTCTCCGGAAATCATACAACCATACGGCCATACGCATACGACCATTCGAGCATCGACCGACCATACGGCCATACGACCAATACACACCACCTTCTCCTCCACAACCATTACCACCACCACTACCACCACCCACCATTCACCACAGATCCATTCATCCATCAACAAATCAATACATACTATCCACTCAACGAACCACTTCAATTTTACCTTGATCACCTTACCTGTTCCGTATTTGAGAAAAGAAAAGAAACCCAGAGCAAAGCAAAGCAAAGCAAAGCAACACAAACAAAACAAAACATAACCAAAAAATAACAAAAACAATCACGCACAGTAATTACCATTGTCGAAATTGATTTTATTCATTCATTTGAATAATCCTCGAATTTCGAACTTCAAGGTCCTTTCTTCACGAAATCGATACAATCCCATACATACCATACATACCATTCAAATTCACATTCAATCCACAAATACATTAACATAACCATTACCTCAAGTTGAATTTAAAATACGGTACGCCTTGACCAACTCTTCTTTTGCCTTGCCTTGTTCATTCATTACTTCCGTACACATAATACATATTGGCACACTTGCACACTTGCACACTTGGACATTTACATTACATACACACCTTTTCTTTCTCTCTCTCTCTTATTACTCTCTCTTCCTCTCTCTCTCTCTCTGCCTTTACTTCTCCCTCCACACCACACCACACACCACACATAACATAACATAACATCCATACATCCCATACATCCCCCCCATCCCACCGCCTTTCACCCCAACCCCTCCCAACCATTAAAGGGCTACAACCACTAACTCCCCAATTTCTCATCAATCAGCCGCAGTCTCACTTTGGTCATTAATCTTCGATTTTTTTCAAGTTTTCGATTTTCAAATCCGGTGAATAATTTCTTCGACTGCTCAGCCTGTCACGTTATTGAAGATCATTCATTTGGTAATTACCGATTGATTACTTTTGGTCGCACACTCGGTGTTCAATTGCCCAACACGGACTACAACAGGTCATCAACCAGTCTCCTCACAACCCTCCTCGTTTACAGCCCACCTCACGAACGATAATAATCGGTGTTTTGGACTTCAATATGTCGTCAAATCGGCCTGCTGCCTTCTCGAGCTTAAGAATGGGAGGTAAGAAACATACTCCTACATATGGTCTTTCCCCTTACCTTGCTACCATCTCTTTTTTTCTTTGGGGAGAAAGATTGATGCTAACGTTTTTATTAATTCGACAGAAGTCATCCGTGAAAAGGTCCAAGATGGCGTTACTGGCGAAACCCGAGATATTCAATATACACAATGCAAGATTGTTGGAAATGGTTCATTCGGTGTTGTCTTTCAAACCAAGTTGTCACCTTCGGGAGAAGATGCTGCCATCAAACGCGTTTTGCAAGACAAGAGATTCAAGGTTTGCGACGTCTCTTCGAGTCTACAAGGAATTTGTTACTGATACAAATGATAGAATCGTGAATTGCAAATCATGCGCATTGTTCGTCACCCCAACATTGTCGAATTAAAGGCCTTCTACTATTCCAACGGCGAGCGAGTAAGTGTATTCCATCCTGCTCAAACATACTGAGCTTTTCTAACGACCTTTGGGTAGAAGGATGAAGTATATCTTAATCTAGTGCAAGAATTCGTCCCCGAGACCGTTTACCGCGCATCAAGATATTTCAACAAGATGAAGACAACCATGCCGATCATCGAAGTCAAGCTTTACATTTATCAACTCTTCCGCGCCCTAGCCTATATCCACTCCCAAGGAATCTGCCATCGTGATATCAAGCCACAAAATTTGCTCTTAGACCCAGGCAGTGGAATTTTGAAGTTGTGTGATTTTGGTAGTGCAAAGATACTCGTAGAGAATGAGCCAAACGTTTCATACATTTGCTCACGCTACTACAGAGCACCCGAGTTAATTTTCGGTGCTACTAACTACACAACCAAGATTGGTAAGAATACACGCATGACGAAGACGGAGTAAATGATGCTGACTATCTTAATAGATGTTTGGTCAACTGGTTGTGTGATGGCAGAATTAATGCTTGGTCAACCACTCTTCCCAGGTGAATCTGGTATTGATCAACTCGTCGAAATTATCAAGGTCTTAGGTACACCAACTCGGGATCAAATTCGTACCATGAACCCCAACTACATGGAGCACAAGTTCCCTCAGATTAAGCCACACCCATTTAACAAGGTCTTCCGCAAAGCCGATGCTAGTGCCATCGAACTCATCTCCAAGTTGTTAGAGTATACTCCTACTGAGAGACTCTCAGCCATTGAAGCTATGGTTCACCCATTCTTTGATGAGTTACGTGAACCAGACAAGACATTCCCGGATTCTCGCCACCCCGGCAACTCAGCAAAGAATCTCCCAACGCTGTTCGACTTCTCTCTTCATGGTATGTTATGAATTTTACTTTATGTGATACTAGCATACGATACTAATACTTTAATAGAATTATCCATTGCTCCGGAACACAACCAACGGCTGGTACCGCAATATATTCGAGCAGGTTTGGTAGCCAGAGATAGCAAACTTGATATTGATAGCCCAGATTTCAAACCATTGACGAGAGATGCGATGATGGCAAGATTAGATTGAGGGAGGAGTTAAAGCAAGATGACTGATGAATGAATGCTTTCCTGTCGCTCGACCTTAGAGCTCTGCAATGGAGTCGAGATTTTTCGAGCGATAACACCCGGCTATAAAAAACCCCCCAGCATATTAAAGGTTCTGCATATCTCGTCTGCAACGTTGGCAGGCCAAAATCAAGTTTGTGGAAGTCCGGGAGATGCATGGCAGGAATACGAAGTTAGTCTATGATGATGGTATGCGTTATTTGGTTTGATAGGAATACCCATAAGGTGGAATTTTCGTTCAGCACGAGTTTTTCAGTTCCAGCTAAGGATACTCCCTTGGTACTCGAAACAGCGGTGATTGGGAAAGGGATATGAAATATGATGGATATTGATTCATGAGGGGGGTTGTGGAAAGGGGGTGGGTGGTAGTTTATGGGATTCAACGAATACTTCTATCGGCACCTCGTTACTAGACTTTCTTGTATGAGGAGAAAAAATTATGGCCTTTTTGCTCTCGTCTTCCGTTTTTTGTTCCACAGTGTGTTGTGTGCCTCGTGTGATGAGGATTGATGGGTTGGCTGGACCTTCTACTTTTGCATTTTCTGACTCTTTTCGTTTTCATCCTTTTCTTTTTCTCTTCTTTCTCGGCACCTCTTCGATCGCTACTTGATATTTTGATACTCCAACACAGGCATGCAAGCAAGATTCAGGCGTACCTCTTTTTTATTTTACATCTTACATTTAAGTTGTGGTTGTCATGGTGGTCGAATATTGATATGGCATGAATGGAATGGATTAATTGAAACGAGAGAAACTAAAGGAAAATAAATAGGATAGGGGTTACTAGGCTTACTATTAAAAAAAGGGAAAATTCAGAGGGGTTGGGCTACAACTATTTCTCCGTTTTACTGTTGATTCTTTCTTCTCACTTGTCTTTTTCAGAGCTTGATGGATTTATTGAAGGGGGAGAGGGGAGATGGAGAGAGGGAAGGGAGATAGATCGATCGGGATCGATGAATATGAGGGGATACTTTTCTTTTGTCATATGATCGAGTGGGTGGTTTAGGATTGGTGAGGGGTGAGTTTGCTTATTGTTGTCGTTGTTGTTGTTGTTGCAGTCGTTGTATTGAAAATGGACAAATCAGAAAATAACAAAATATGAATTAATTGAAGTGTATTGTGAAATAAGTGCTTTTCTTGGCTTTGGTCTGTAAGTGATGAAATGTGATGAATATATTTTTGATAAGTCTGAGATTATGTGTAGGGGCACTATCACTACATAGGTAACTAGATGTGTCTTGGGGTAAAAACCAAAGGCACTGAGAAGTATCTTTTCTTACAACTATATCATTCTACCTTTATTTATACAGATCGTGACAATGCACAAGTGTGTATTGAGTTCTTTCAATAAAGTATACCTGCATTTTCTACCACCCTGTGCTGGGTCCAATGAATGGCACATTCCATTTCTTCTCGCTGTAGTATGGATGCTAAGGTATCAAGGCAACATGGTACTCAGCCCAGCACGTCCCTTCTAGCTGATATGGACCGAGCTTCTTTTTTAGCATCATAGCTCGAATTTTGAAGAGGTTGAATTGGATAAATAAATAAATCAATCTTCAAGGTTTCTCGAAGATTTGGTATTGTAATTGACTACGACACCGCACACAAATCGGTCAATTCGATTCAGGGTTTCAAAGCAGGACGTCTTTTTTGAAAGATTGTTTTGTTTGTTGATTGGTTTTGATTGATACGATTCGACACTTTGGGAATTTTTAAAGGCTGTTCGCTGTCTGATCGATTGAGAAGGCAGAGGAGAATAAAAAGAGGTAGAGCAATTGATCGCGAATACGAAGAATAAAGCGCATTGAAATTGGATTCGGGCGCGACTCGACTGCGAAGTGTGAGGGATTTGGTAAAGGGAAAATAAGAAAAGATGGCGGATTATGAGAGAGGTGCTGAGAGGGGAGGGGAGAATAGAGGAGGGTATCAGGGAGATAGAGGAGAGGGGGGAAATAGAGGAGGGGATCGTGGGTATGGTAATGGGGAGAGGTAGGAGAGAGGCGGTAGGGGTGGTGTGTATAGAGGGAGATATAATGGGGGTGGTGGGAGAGGTGGTGGTGGTAGGAAGAGGTATAGAGGTTAGTTGATGTGCTTTTTGTTTGTTTTGTTTTCATTTTTGAGGGGAGGAAAATGAGGTGGATGATGCTTTGAGATAGTAATCAAGGCGATTGACGGAAGGGGAATTGGTGATGAAGATGGCGATTTGGAAGATGAGCTTCAGCTTCGAAAGCTTTGACGACAGCTTCGATTCTCGAGGGCTTCAATGATTACAGCACAAGAAACAAAGCTAACAATGTTATTCTTAAACCACAGATGAAGATGATTACGATCGACGACCTCAAAGACGTCGCTACGAAGAACCACTCATCGTCAAAGTTCGCAAACAACTTCTTTCTATCGCCGAATCACCTCTCAAGCGCGTCGAAACGGAAGTAGCCGAAATAGCCAAAACTGTATGCGAAAATTATGATGATATCGAATTACGTGATTCATTCTATGATTTGTCGCTGCAATTGGTCGTAGAGCAACCTTTCAAAATCCCTTTCGTCGCTGTAGTGGTTATGGTGTTGAATACTTTGAAAGAGGAGATGGTTATGGAATTGTTGGAACGAGCTGTAAAGGGCCTGAACAAATCGATCATCAGGGGTGATTGGAGACAGGTCAAGTTATATATGAAGTTCTTGGGAAGCTTGCAGGGTTTGTTGGAGGGTGATGGTGTTTTCACTATTCTACAAGATTTCTTAACCAAGGCCCTGGATTTGCAGACGGAGAACAATGAAGAGGTGAGAGATTTGCGTAATGAGATTTTCTTCTGCGATTGTTTTGCTAACATTGACATTTTAGACTATCGGGCCTGAATTGGTCAAGATTATCCTTCTTACCATTCCTTATATCATGGCATCTTCAGCGACAGATGCTCATGAGAAAGCTGCAGCTATGATTGAGAACACTGATATCATTGCTTCTGAATCACACGTTTTACAAGCTTTGGTTGATCCATATCCAGGAGATGCCAAAGATGATACTATTGCACCAGTTGGTGTTTTGAGTCTTTTGCAAAAGCAATTGCAAGCTGAATCGCAAAATGGATGGGAACTCTTCTGTTTACCAAGACCGTGGAAGATGATTGAGCCAGAACAACAAGAAGCCTTGGCTTCCGCTTCAAGACATACATTGCCAACAATTACTCTTCCTGAGGTTGTCAATGCTGGACCAAGACCTTTGTTTCCTGAGCTTTACTTTTCGGTTTACGCCAATCAGGATGTGGAGACTGTACCACCTATCACGGATATTTCATCATGTCTGTTGAGAGATGCTCTGGTTGATACGATCAACATCTTGGATTACAACAGAAATGCTACTGCCAAATTCTTGATTGATATCGATTGTTACTTTGCTCCTGACACTTTTGTCAAGAGAGCTACACCATTCGACAGACTTCGAGATGTCGAGGGAGATAGATCAACATGGAAACCTGAGGATGTTGTAGTCGATGCAGTCTTTTCTCAGCTATTCCAACTTCCAGTTCCGGAGCACAAACTTGTTTATTACCATGCAGTCTTGACGGATTCTTGCAAGATTGCACCAGCTGCTATCGCGCCATCTCTTGGTCGTGCAATCCGTTTCTTGTATAGAAATGTGGATTCGATGGATCTGGAATTGAGCAGTAGATTTATGGATTGGTTCTCACATCATTTGAGTAACTTTGGTTTCACTTGGAAGTGGACTGAATGGATTGATGATGTGGAACTCTCGGATTTGGACCCAAAGAAGGCTTTTATTATCGGTTCTTTGGATAAGGAGATTCGATTGAGTTTTGCTCAGAGAATCAAGGGCACTTTACCACCTCCATACCAACAGTTGATCACAGAGGAGAAGGAAAAGGATACGCCTAATTTTAAGTTTGATGATCCAATTAAGTAATATCATTTTTCGAGATGAGTGCACTTCTAACAATTCGCATGCACACCATTTAGCGCCGAAGGACAGGAAATTCTCGCACTTCTCCGCAAAAAGGCAACAGAAGAGGAAATTCAACCAGTAGTTGATCGAATTCACGCTTTGGCAGTTGAACAAGCACTTCCAGATCCTCTCGTTCCATCTACAGATGCATACGTAACATCAATCTGCTACATCGGATCCAAATCTCTCAGTCACGTCCTCTCTTGCATTGAACGTTGCAAAGATCGCCTTCTAGCCATTGGACCCGTCTCTCCAGTCGCTAGACGTCAAATCATCACTTCGGTTATGCAATATTGGAAGGATCAACCGGGTATCGGTGTTAATATCATTGACAAACTTTTGAACTATACAATTCTCAGCCCGCAAAGTGTGGTGCAATGGGCTATTGGCAGTGAAGGCAAAAGACTCAGTCTGAGTTTTGTGTACGAGATGGTTGAAGCTACGGTTGGAAAAGTTACTGGACGTATTCGTCAAGTTCAGCTCAGTCTTCGTGTTCCGGGATTATTGGAAGAACAGAAACAACTAATTGAGAAGACCGTCGAGATGGAGAGAATCAACATGAGAGAATTGGGAAGGGAGATGGATGAGCTTTTGACGGCTTGGGCGAATGGATCAAAGGACCAGGAAATTGAAATGGATGGAAGGGAAGAAGATCGAGAATTGGTCAGAGGATGGGGAGAGAGATGGTTGAGAGTTTTCAGGAGAAAATTCGCGGTTGAGGAGGCTTGGGGCGTAGAGGCTAGTAGGTGGGTGGCGCCTCCCGAACCGGAGGTCGAGGAGGTGCAGGAGGTTGTGGTGGGAGAGGTTAAGGCGGTGCAGAATCCCGAGGAAATGAAAATTGATGGAGATGTGGAGGTTGCTGCTGAGGCGGCGGATTATGAGGGAATTAATTAGAGGGGGTTTGGTAGGGGGTTTGGATTGCGGATCGGGTGTACGTTTGTGAATTGAAAAGGAAAGGAAAGGTGGTCCAATAAAAAGAAAAGAAAATGGAGATGAGAATTTGCTTACACAGCAAGCAAGTAAAGTGTCACATCATATTGCGAATGCAAGGGAGTTTTTCGCAATTTTTTCCATACGTTTCAGCATTCACTTTTTGGGGGAGTGTACGATAGATAGCGCAGAGCGGAGCAGAGTACGATGCAAAAATGAGGAAGTTTACATGACAAAAATACAAGGAATTTGGGAGATAGATAACATGAATATGTAAATGTCATGTTGATTGACAATTGTTTATTATTGTACTATTCTTCCTCCACTCACTCACTCCATCTATATGTATATGTATCTTTTAATATTTGATGCTGCGTGAGCGAGCGTCGGGGCCATCTAGAACTATAGCTGTAGTTGTAGCTAGCTGTAGTTGTAGCTAGCTGTAGCTGTAGAAAAGTGTTACTAACTATTTTGCTAGATACCGAAATCCATCCATCCATTGATCAGACGAATGAATGGATGGATGAATGGATGAATAGATGGATGAAAGATGCAATGTAACGAGTGGTGGTAACTCACCCCTTTGGAACGCCGTTGTGAACGCCAGCCCTGATATATATCCATTGCCCGCGCTTGATTTTCATGGGTACTTTTTCTCTTCTCCTTCTCTGGGTTTCTTGATCATGTTTATCTTTATCTCTCTCCTGGTCTCAATCTCACACTCCACAAACTCGCGTTGCGATGTTTAGAATATCCTTATCTCTCCCTGATTACCTCACCTCCTTCCGTAACCTTGTCCTCCATGACCTTGTGGTCCCGCTGGTGGCATCCCCATCGGCATTCCCTGAGCACCTCCAAATCCAGGAGGTGCTTGCATGTTTAATAAACCAGGCGGAGGAACCATTCCTGGTTGTCCAGGAGCTGGCATACCTCCTGGTGGAGCGAATCCAGGTGGGAATTGAATTCCTCGTGCCGGTCCAGTTGTAGGATGTCCATATGCTCCGCCTGGACCAGTGGGTGGAACATGTTGATTGTGAAAATCCATTTGTGGGCCACCGTACCCGGCTTGCGAAGGGGGTGGTCTTTGAGGGAGGCCAGATGGAGGAGGTGGGAGATGTTGGGGCTGTCCTTCTGGAGCACCGCGTGGACCACCGGGGGGAGGGACGGAATTGTAAGCGGGACGTTGTGGTGGGAATCCTGGGGGTGCGGTAGGTATGGGAGAGTCGTTCAACATTGCTGCTGGAGCTTGTGGAATTCCATTCATGCCTAATAATAATCCTGGAGGCATGTTTTGTAGATCTGGAATTACGTTGTGTTTCTTTGCTTGAGCTGCTAAGGCTCTCTCGGCTGCATCTCCGTGTCGTTCTCCTTTGCCATCTTTCTTGTATGCGTATTGAACGGAGATGTCTTTGTTCATTAAATATTGACCGTTCATATTTGCGATTGCATCGTCGGAAGCTTCGAAGTTGGCATAGGATACGAAACCGTAACCTTTAGAAAGAGAGGATTCGTCGCGAGCGATCTTGGGAGGAGAGATGATAGATCCAAAGCGCGAGAAGGTATCGTATAGGGTCTTTTCGTCCACCATAGGGTCAAGATTACCGATGAACAGCTCGGCGCCCACTTCAACAGTCTTTTGTTTATTGGCAGAGGCCTAGATTTCCTAGTTAGTAAACTCTTCATGAATTTGGAAGAATGTATAGAATAAGGATAAAACAAACCTTGTTCACACGGATTGGTTTTCCAAATAACCGCACTTGATTCATAATGCGCGCCGCATATTCAGCATCCTCTTCTGATATAAACTCCACAAATCCATAGCCCTGATGATTTTGATTGTCGCGATCTTTGGGTAAATGTACATTGACAATGCGCCCAGCTTGTAGCATCAACTCCCATACCAAGCTATCAGTAACGCGCTTATCAATATTGCCAATATAGACGGTGGCTTCCTTGTCTTGTTCCCTAAGAGAGCGGCGTTGCGCCATGGTTAGCTTTGAATACGTTCTGGAGTTTTGAACTAGGGAAGGCTAGCAATTGGAAAATTGAAAGCTGGGAACAAGGAATTATTTACCAATGTCTTGCTCCTGACATATTGTTATTTTGGTGGGAGCTAGAGAGTGAGTTCCCGCTGTTTATGTTTAATAAAGTAAGAGTAAGATGGAAAAAGTGCAGCTGTAGTGAATATGCATGGAGCTTTACAGCGAAGCTTAAGATGCGACGGAAAAATAATGGTGGATTAGTCATCAGCCTTGTTGATTGTGAGAAACCTTTATCACTTTTTTATACTGGAAGTAAAAGTATAGGAAGGCAAGCCAGAACATTTGATTTTGCAACAATTTGTATGTATACTTGTTGGAACATTTCTTCTTGTCTGCAGAACACTAATTGTCAATAGCTCCGAATTAAGAAATTATATCAAAATGCAACTTTCCGAAGAATCTAAGGTTCGTATGCAGATGCCCTTCATATGATGGATGAATGGAATGGTTTTGTTGACTTCAGATTAGGAGCGCATTGGAAAGCTCATTGACTATTCCCGTGTTGCTATCCATTAGTGAGGATATCCTGGATCTTTCATCTTGGACTTATGCTAACAGTTTACAGTGGTTACCTCCCATTGATCCTCTATCTTGGTACGGATTGGCGAACGACATGAAGCACAAAGACATGCATGCTAATAAAATCAGGATACACCCGCAGTGAACCAAGACCATCCATCGTCAGGTCAGTTTCTCTGCAGACTCTGAATGCTAACGCATGTACTAATGTCCATCTACAGACTCCTCTCTCCTCTCGCATAAATTCTTTATAAAGAATCACCAAACGGAAATGTTTTTCTAGTCGATATGGATATGGAGATGGAGATTCTCGGGATGGAATTGCGAGGCAGAACTGGTCTATATATGGGATCACTGGCATTAACCAGAGAATGATATGACGGTTGTAGCAATATGAGGCGTTCATGAAATAATGAAATGCTCAGGGAGCTTATGTTTATGGTGGATACATACCATACGAAGATAATTGTACAATAGCGCAAAAAGCGCAATCACCACTACGAAATCAAAACCATTGCCTGTCTCCAGTTCTAATTTCGAATGCCTCATTCTTTGTCGTCTGAATAATGTGAAACTCTACTCAATATGTCATTTGCCCCCGCCTCGGCAAGCCCCAGAAAATTATGAAGCTTTATTTTCGTCATCGGGTGTAAATATATTGCGCCTCGCAACTTCAACATTCTCGCAATGATATACATAAATCTTCCCTTATGACCGAAAACCATGCGCGCATCTCTCCCGCGCTGGTCGAGACAATTGCTGGCCTCTCGGCCGGTACAGCATCTACCCTAGCTGTTCATCCTCTAGATGTTATCAAAACGCGATTACAAAGTAACTTTATGTTCCTCCTTCCTACTCAATCCGTTTCTAACACCATCAGTTCACCGCAGTACATCCCACACTCCAGCCAGCGGTCTCACCATCCTCCGTAGTCTAACCCAACAGCCTCAACCTCTACAAAGTCTCTACCGCGGTCTAACGCCCAATCTCATCGGCAACGCCAGTAGCTGGGCCCTCTTCTTCTACTTCAAAAATGTCTTCGAATCCTCCCTTCGTTCCTTTCACAACCAACCTTCACATTCCAATTATGCCTCTCTTACACCCATCGACTATTTTCTCGCGTCTGGCTCGGCAGGTATCATGATTACCATCACTACAAATCCAATCTGGGTACTCAAGACCCGAATGCTGAGTTCGGATCGAAGCAGTAAAGGAGCGTATCAAAGCATTTGGCATGGCGCTCGACATTTATGGCAACATGAAGGATTACGAGGATTCTACAGAGGTGTGGGTATCAGTCTACTGGGCAATAGTCATGGAGCCGTACAATTCGCCGTCTATGAGCCCTTGAAGAATTTCTGGCGTAATCATTGCTCACACCAGACTCTAAGAGGCGATAGAGAAAGTTCTCAGGTCAAATTGGGGAATACGGCAACGTTGTTACTTAGTAGCTCGGCGAAAATCATTGCGGGAACGGCAACGTATCCGTATCAGGTTGTAAGGAGTAGATTGCAGACGTATGATGCGGAAGAAAGGTTTGGGAAGGGAATTAGAGGGGTTGTGGGGAAGGTTTGGAGAGAGGAGGGATGGAGGGGGTTCTATAGGGGGCTGGGTACGAATATTGTGAGGGTTTTGCCGGCGACTTGGGTGACGTTCTTGGTATATGAGAATGCGAGGTTTTATCTGCCAAGGCAGTGGAATATAGACGGGGAGGAGTAGGAAAGAGGTATAGATGAGGTAGGAAAATTTCGCGAACTGTATTTGTATTGATTGTAAGCTATCATACGCGCGCCAATTTTGGGCTTCCGATGAGATATAGACCATTGTACTATAGAAGCTTCAGGAGATTGTATTGCTATCTACTGATAAGTAGAGAACCAGCTGCCGTGTCTCCAATCACTTTTTCCAACATACCACTTCACCACAGCCAGTCTTCCACCAGCATCCCTCTGTTCTCTCCCAAGCATCCCACTCCTCAATCATTTCTTTTATCTTCTCATTGCTGTCAACAACTCCTAGCCTAACTGCATTTTCGCCAACATCACCAGTCATCAATGAGTTCTTCCAACTCGGTTGCATCAGATAACTGTAACTCTCCACCACGTTCTCATTTTCAAACCCCGCTTCTCTAGCCCACTTCCCTAAAAACTTTCCAGCATGTGGTTCTGATCCTTTCTCTCTGATCATCGCTTCCATGATCTCAACGGATCTCTTGAGTCCAGGAGTGGAAGGATAAAACAGAGCATCTCCCATATCACTCTCCCTAGAAGCCACAAATCCCCCTACTTTACAAACTCTCCTCATCTCCTTGATAGCTTTCACAGGATCTGGTAAATGAATGAGTAGCTGATGCGTATACACTACATTAAATGTCTCATCCTCAAAAGGTAACTTCATCACATCGCCAATTTGAAACGAACAGTTCTTCAATCCCAGATATTTGGCTTTTGCATTAGCAACCTCAATGACTGATTCCCCAGCATCGAGACCAACAATTGACGCCTGAGGAAGGAGTGAGGCAATGTTAGTTGTGATTGAACCAGGGCCACAGCCGAGATCTAGGATGTGTGACTTGAGAGTCAGGCGAGGTAGGAAATAGCCGCAACAGGTAGAGGCGCGACGGAGAGAGTGTCGATCTACTACTGCAGGGCTGTAGCCGAGGGAGTAAGTTTTGTCAGATACCATGGTATGTGTGATAGGTTGTTTTGTTGATGGTTGGTTTCTATGAATAGAAAAGCTATTTAAGAAATTCCCCTCCGGAGATAAGATGGAGGTAAGTAGTGATTACGTCATCGTACTTTCTTCTATATGTTATAGGAGGTAGAGAGCAGGTCAAAGCTGCAAATAGCTGAGGCTAGAAATTGAGATGTATCAGGTACGAGCTGAGTTTATACACAGCAGCTGTTTAGTTGAATAAGGTAAAATCTGCCTTGGAAGGCGGACTATAGCTTCATACGTGTTCTTCGGCTGATCGGACAAAAATTCCTGAGAGAGTCAGAGGCCGAGACGAGACATCCGTTGATGTATGAATATACTGGGTTCAAGCATATAAATATTGCTGCGTGCCTTCACCGACAATAAACGCCTTTCGCATGTAGGCCTGGCAAGAAATTTGAATATACTTGGCCCGAAGTGGTGCACTAAAAATTATCTAACTGAGCATAAATCTAGAGAAGGTATCGTATGAGCCGAATAAGGGTTGATAATCTGATACTTTCAGGTTTACTTGCATTGAAGCATTGGGATTCATTGTCCAGATTGAAGGAAAACATTGATACACAATGTTCGAGTAAGAATGAACAATTTGAGCCATTTGAACAATGGCCCAAGCTGGAGAAATCTGACATGATCAATGAAATGCGGTATAGAAGTGGTAAAATGTAGATTGACTTCACTGTGCAACTATATGTGAAAGCTGGCTTGGATCTTTCAGTCTGCATCGTCAGCAGTGTTTGATTGGTGGTAAATGAGGCTTCATGATTGAACTCACCATAGCCTCATAGCCTCATTGTCTTGTCAGATGTCATGCCTTCTCTTCTTTATGTTCCGTTAATTTGTTCACAGACGCAAAAGCATATCGCCACGACAGAACTTCTCGTAATGGGATGGATACAGTTTTTAGCTCTCCACTTGCTTGCACACCTATGTCAATGGCTACCTTGATATTCTGATTACGAAGTCTAAATTGCTGGGTTTGAGTTCCAGATCATTTGTAATTGGTTCTTTGATAGGAGCACAGCAACATTTTGACCATGTCAGGTCTATACGAGGTCGACACCTGGCTTGTAATTGCCCTCGGGCAATATCTATCTACAGAACTCTAAGTTCGGCAGATATAACACTGAGACCGGTGAGTTAGACTTTTGCTTGTGCTTAGATGATAACGGATGTGAATGGAAGGACGAGGATACAAGTGATGACGGGAGCAAGCTTGAAAATGGGGCCGAGAGCATAGATAATAGTAATGAGGATGAGAAAGATCACGAAGAGGAACCTACTTCCGAGGATCAATGCAAGTACAGCGGTTGAACTGAGTACCTATGTACAAACTGCGGTCGAGGTTCGTCGGATTTGACTACGGCGGATTAACGAAAACTTTATAGTCTTTAATGATAGGGCTTCATTGCGTCCCAGGTTCTCACGCACTGCGTGAATGACCACTTTGTCAATGATCACTTGGAGTAAATTTCGAAAAAGAAAAACACAGATAGAGTGAGATCTGTGACCAAGATGGTGATTGCAAAAGTAAAGTTGAAAGTAAGCATCAATGCTTCGTGCCCGGATAGTATTGGGGTTGGACTTGGTAGATGAAGAATATTTACAATTCGAGACTAAGTTTGTGATCAACACACGTTGCAATTTGATATACTTCATGACATCTCACAAC
Source organism: Botryotinia narcissicola (assembly GCA_004786225.1). Taxonomy (NCBI): domain Eukaryota; kingdom Fungi; phylum Ascomycota; class Leotiomycetes; order Helotiales; family Sclerotiniaceae; genus Botryotinia; species Botryotinia narcissicola. The sequence continues at coordinate 3,064 of PQXJ01000457.1, read as the reverse complement.
GAAATATGATGTATCAAATGTCTCATTGAATAGCGAGCACTGAGTTCTTGAAGATTCATCTTATAATATCCATCTATAATTCTTATGCTACGAGCCATAGGAGTAGGAGCAGGTGCTCGTGGCGTCGCTAAGGTTACGCAGCCAGTGATCAAGTCCTTAATCCCTTTCATGTAATCGATTTTGGTGTTGTTAAACAACGAAGGAAATACTGCTAGAATTCTGAAATACGATACACAAGCATAGATATTTCTCTAAACTGCAGCGAAGCTATAAAAACGTTGAGAGAAAATAGGTGAGATTCACACGTTTGATGCCCAAATAATGGATCCGCAAAGAAGACAATTTATGTGAATAGTAATTTGATTCGTATCTCCAAAATAAGATTTATCTATCAGTGTGATCACTGAGTTCCCGAGAACCATATCGATAATGGAAAACCATATTGGCTTGCACAAGTTGTTAAACAAAACAGCTAGGATTCGAAGAAAATCCGCCTTCTCAGGGTTTTTTGACCATTCGTCAAAGTGTTGATGGGTGGCCATTTCTTCAATTATAATAGTCGCAAGATAGGCAACGAGCTCGATGATGTAGAGATTAATATACACCTTCAACTGAGACTGCGATCGAAAGCAAAGACTCTCATGTGGTTTCCCGACACCCTTCAAAGTTCAAAAATGACAATCGACGTCCCACTATCATTGAATGGCATTGTCCCCTTCTTATGGAGCTCTTGTTTTCTCACTGAACTCAAAATATCCCGTTTCCTGCCTCAAATTTTGTGCCTTCATGACTAATTCCTTTCGTATCTCGAACGTGTCTAATCAATTCGAATGTCTCGAAGGAGCGGAGCCTGATAACCCATCCCACACTGTTTTTAATTCAGTTCTCAGGAGATACAACGTCACAGCGATAAAACCCCAGCAGAATCTCACTATTCTCACTAGTCTCGCGGGTGTCAAAGGGCCTGCACCTGAACCCAAAATGCGTTCTCTTTCACGTCGACGTCCCGCATCGTGAAACGTAAATCCCACGTAGAGATATTCCCAAACTTTTCCAAACACCATCAATATCCCCACAATTGGATACATAAGTAGTTCTAGGGCTCCATTACATTCTTCAGGATTTGCGTGTGCTTTGCATGGCCATCGGTGTACAAATTGCATACATCTCATGATAAATTCGGGATGGTATCTCGCGGTTAGAACGAAACAATATACTAGCAATGCTGACAATGGCATTTTGAATTCTCAGGGTTCTTGAATGGAGTTCTAATTTTCGTCGTATAATAGGTTTTATTTTATGCAGCAAATTGAGAAAGGAACAATTCAAGGCCTAAGAATTGTATAGAAATTTATTGCATCTTATAATGGTGAAGGACGAAAGTTGAGAGTGTCGGGTATTTGTCGAATGCCATCTTTCCTTATCAAGACTAAACACATCGAGACTAGGTTTGTGCTGGGCTAGCACTAATTTCCAACTTCTTGGAGGCCGAGCTTCGATGGAAAAGCTTAGTTTTATGGAGTGTCTCTTTAAGTTTATGGTCTGCAAGAATTCATTGTTTGGTTCTCAGCCAATGAAGGATAAGTTCGAGAAGTTAAACAGGCGCACATATTCGTGAGGTACTCTTTGTTCAAATGATTGAATCAAATAAAGAAGTGGATACCTTACCAGGGCTTTTTCCTCTAGTCCTCGAATATCTAAGAGAAATATTAAAGCTGGATGCAGTCATAGAAGAAGGAGCTAGCTCGAATAGGCATATAATGTATGATTAGAATAACACCAAAACCTTTAGGGGTATGGCTAATCCAATGGTAACCAGATCCATTATAATAAAATCCATTTTTTTATCATTTAGAAAACGAATGAAGCTACTTAGCTTAAGTAAAGAGTATTTTCTGGGAAAAATAGGCTCATTTTATGATTGACGAGTCAATTAACTACTGCTACATGATGTTAACTTCGTTGATCTCGGGTGAATATTACGAGATCATCTAAAACCAATGACTGTCCTCTACTTGTTGAGGATATAATGGCTAATGTCATTGAGAAATACTTTCTGAGCATGCCAAACTCCGCCTGGAGCTGTCATTCATAGCTTCATTGCCTCAAAAGATCGGCAGTATGTAAAACTTAGCAATAACGCACATTTCTTCCACCTCTCAAGGGCTATTGAGAGCTAATTTCTGATGTCGAAATAGTCAATTATCTTTGATCTCATTCTAATCAGCGATCCAGCTTGTAGATTATAGTCACTATAAACACGGATTAATTATCTAAGGATATTCCCTCCGAGTGAGTGTGAAGTGACTCGAAGTGGAAGATTCCTACTGATCGCACTATTTCATCTATACTATCCACCACTGTATGATTGGTGTTTCCCGAGAATCTTGATGACTAGTGCAAGCCACAAAATGCAGTCGTGCAACAGATACATGTAATTACATACTTGGAAGGTGGTACAGATATAGTGTTTCTTGGGTCCTCTCTTGTGATAGGTCAGCCTTCGTTCTCTTGGGTCGTTTATCTCACATCACACTAAGTAAGCTAAACTCAGACCCGGGATGTTCTTACCATGCTCAGATGTTGGCTAAAAATCTTAGTTCTCACAGCATATCTCATTACAATTAGATTCCTATACGTTATTTTTTTACGTCTAGATGAGTATATCACAACTTTAGTAGCATCTTCTCATTATTCGCCACGCCGTAGATGATATATAAAGATAAGTAAGAGATGTGTGAACAGAAAGCTTAACAAATCGTAGGTGATGATTAGATGAGCTCCAACTTTCCTCATTCCTACATGAGCTTTCACTAGATAAATGTCATAAGTGAGGAGAATACACAAGTGTCCTCGAACTGCGCCAATTGCTATAATTAACTCGCATTGTACTCACCAGCTCTCCCCTTCCAAACAGCTCCATGGACGCGGGAAGTTCAGATGTGCAACGAAACAAAATTCTTGCTTCTTGCAGGTTAATTTTAGAATATAATAATAGTATTAATATTCTATTAATAGTGGAAGATTTAGTCAGTTTAAGCTTAGGGACGAATCGAATATATAA
>PQXJ01000456.1:0-29730 GCA_004786225.1 Botryotinia narcissicola | reverse complement strand
TATTCCCCCTCTCTATTCCCCCTCTCTATTCCCCCTCCCCCACCTCATCCCATCACTGACCCCATCCCTCATTCCCATCCCTCATTCCCATCCCCCAACTCCAAGCATCCCAACTTCCCAGCTAGAGTTGAGTCTCAGCATCCCGCTTTACGCTTTACTCTCTTCATTAATACATTAATAGCTTCAAAGATTCAGAGATTCAGAGATTCAGAGATCCAAATACTCGAATGCTGATAACTGCTAATCCATATCCATGGGTTGGTTGATCATTTAGTGGTTGATATATGATATGAGATACCTAGTGAGATAAGATGAGATAATGTAATACAACAAACTAATTGTGATAGTGATATATAGCTTTTGAGTATATGTATGTATATGAATATATGTCAACGAATCTTAAAGGCAGGAACAAGTCACATAGTATAGCATCGAAAATGGGCTATGAGATATTCATATGTTCGATTTTGAGAATATTTATTTTCATATAAACATATTTGGAAGAAATAAGTTGATCACCTGTTGGATCCCCTTTCACTTCTCTACCATATATTTTTCCGGTGATTCAATCACATACTATTCACATTCAATCTCCCACATAATCACCTTCCACTAGCAATCCATAAGCCATCCTCACAATTCATGACTATTACTATGCGGGGCTTCATGACCATGTTTTAAAACCCTTTGGGCATTTCCATTTCCATTTTCCTTTTCATCAATTGAATCATCTACAACTCGTTGTGCTCCTGTCCATCACCATCAGAATCAGCAAGAGCCGTCTTGACCGCCTCTGCGGCTTCGGAAATGGCACTTTTCACACCTCCTGTTGCTGCTTCGGTAGCTTTTTCGGTAGCTTCATCCGAGAGTGATGATGCGCTATTGGTGGCGCTATCGACTGCATCGGATGAGGAGGAGGTCTTTTCAATAATAGTTTCGGGTTTGGGGACACCGTCAATTCCCATGAGTTCGGTTTCGAAGACTGGTGGGGAGAGGAAAGATTAGTTTTGTATATTTGGCAAGTGGGAATTTAGATAGAAGGATAGGGATAGAGGAATTCAATGAGTGATGTTCTCGGAAGGGATGTTTGATATAAAAATGAGTATTTACTTACTCAATGTACTCTTAGCTGGAATTGGACCCATAGCTCTATCACCATAACCAAACTCTGGAGGAATGGTAAGAACTCTCTTTTCACCAATACACATATCGAGAAGATTATCATCCCATCTACAAGATCAGTATTTAGTATTTCCATGCATATGCTTCTCATCTCCATGACTCCCAGTGAGGAAAAAGTACATACCCTTTAATGACACTACCCTTTCCGACTACAAAACTCAATGGAGATCCACGGTTGTAGGAAGCATCGAATTCTTTTCCCACCTTTCCATCTTCCTCAAGATTTCCTCGATAGTGAACGTGAATCTTATCACCCTTTTGAGTCTTGCGCTCACATTCGACAGCCCTGGTGACATCAATCTTAACTTCGGCAGCGAGGACCGAGGAAGTGAGAGCAAGGAGGGAAATTGTTGAGAGACGCATATTGAAGGGATTGTATTGTATTGTATTGTATTGTATTGTATTGTATTTTATTGTAGTGACAATTGATGAATTTGATCAATTGATTGTCGATGGATTGAAATTTATGAAGATATATCTGATTGTAAAACAAAGAAGTATTGGACACGTTGAGAGTTGAGGATGTGAATGGGGTGAATGGGTGAATTTGGATGATGTCTTGTCCCGCATGAAGCTCTCTCGGCTCAAGAGTATATTAGCCAATCAAATGGATCAATGATGGATGATGGATGATGGATGATGGATGACTACACCTGCAGTACATACAATTCCATACGTAGGTCTAGTAAATCACATGAGGATGCTCTCACACCACGACACTTATGGGATTTCATTGAATTTTTATTTTCCCCTCCCTCCATCTTTCCATTTCTTTAACAACATCATTGTTATTGTTACCTCGACTTCTCTTCACGATGAGATGGTTCGATTCTTTAATTATTTGCTTATTTGTTTGTCAATTTTCAACTAGAATTCCTACCATCATGGCATGTTCACCGAAAAGATACTCGAGGCTCTTTATGCCTCAGCTCTTTATGCCTCAGCTCTTTATGCCTCAGCTCTTTAAACCTCAGTTCTTTCTGCCTTGGTCTATACCCAGTATACAATATCTCATCACGAGTTCATCCATCCATACCGAGGTAGGTAGGTAGGTAGGTAGGTAGGTACATATCTATCTACACATCCTTACACCGAGAAAAAGATGGCAATGCCGATGCTATTCATATGCGTAATTCAATCTACAGTCAATTCACCATCAATCAGTCATACAAAGAAAGACCCCCAGACTCAATATTTGACTCATAGTCTTATCGATATCAAACGAAATACCTGGGTCCCTAGGCAAAAACGAATTAAGAAAGCTCACCTCAGCTGAAGACATGGAAGCCTCGAAAACAATCAAATCGAATTCATTCAAGGCAACAATCAATACCATCAATACCATCAATACAATCATTCAATCATTCAATCATTCCATCATTCCATCATTCCATCATCAGTCACATACATCATCTTCTCGTATCGTTCGACAATCCAAAACTTTTCGCATCTTTCCATCCGTCTTGTTTGTCTTTCCTGTCTGTTTCAAAAAAAAAAAAAAAAGCCCGAGAGAAAGCCACAAGGGAAAATGAGGGAGGGGCCCGAAGGAAACGGATGGCTGTGCTCTCTCGTACTTCCAAGCTTCTTCACCAGTGCCTCCACATACTTTCTTCATTCTTTCTACATTCGATCACTTCTTATGGGCTGTGTCAAATAAAGCACCGGATCATGGGAAATACCTCGTTTCCACTTCCCGATCATGACTGCTCCACCGGCGGGAGCCTTAAGCTTAGTTACTTTCATTTCCCCTTTCACCTAATTCCATATCCGAGCTTCAAGGTCGACGTCACCACTTAACCTCGATCTTTCTTATTGTACTTGGATGAAACCATTCACCGAAGTGCTATTGTCCATTGGCTTTTTGACTCATTGGATTGAATTGACCGTTTTGAGTCAAATAACACATCCAAAGGTAGCCACCCATTGGCTAGATGGTTCAACTTGTCTCCGTCCTGAACAGGTAGAGTGGGCAATGTCCTTGTTGGGCTTCTCTGTCATTGATTTTGCCTTATTTGGAGAGCTGCTGTGTACAACAGGTAACAATTGAATAATTTCATTAGTCAATTTCTCTCTTTCTCTTGCCCTATAATAAGTGTGATGTTTCTCTTTTTGTTTGCTTTTTCATTTGGTCAAGATTAACTATTAGTTTGATCATACGGAATTTGAAACAATACTACAATACTCCATTCTACGCCCTATATACCTCATACGCCCTAGACGCCCTTTTACGATACAGTAAAATCAAAACTTTCGCCTCGCACATCAAGCACATAAATATTCCGAGAGTACCTATCCGAGGAACTCAAATGTCATACTCTGATTCTCGTGGATACACATACACACAAAGAGATACTATAATACATCACCGGGAATCTTCCCCAAGAGATTCACAATACTCGTACGAAACTCGTTCATCTGATTATTATACCGGATCAAACTCAAATATGTTGGGACGTTCATCAAGCAGTGGACAAGGTTATGGATCTAGAGGAAGTGGTGGAGAGCAAAGTGTGAAATATAGAGATTCTGCTGCAGGTATGTAGATGTCTTTACTATTTTTTCACTCATTATATACATGTAACTAACAGATTTCTCCCAATTTAGAAAAGAAATATATTGAAGGAAAAACATCAAGAAGTGGATATACTCATGTCATCAATCATGGAGACAGTCATAAACTCTATGATTCTGCAGAACCGAGGGCAGGTGAAGGTAGAGAGAGTGATTATCATCCTGCACGTCATGAGAAAAGAGAGAAATTGCGTACATCTGTAATTCGTCGTTGAGTAGAATAAGGGGGATAAGTGGTGATTTGGAGTGAGGCGGAGAAGTGGGGGCTAAGCGACGCCACAGTAAGGCTACAAGGCGGAATTGTTTTTTGAGGTGTTGGTGAGATGGTGTGGGATTTCTGTTATGGTTTGTACCTTTGGTGTTATTGGGGATACTGCTTCTTCAGTTGGTATGTGTATGAATATGGGAATAGGCATAGATGGCGTTAAGAGAGATTTAAATGGATATAGTTCTTGGATGGGATCTTGGGATTGCGGGGTATTTGTTAGTAGTTTGGGATGGGATATATGGAATGGGATAAGATGGGTTACACTCAAGTGGTTTTTCTATATAGGGATGGAATGGAGACTCGGAGGATAGAGATGTTTATCTATTGAACGTATCAACAATTATAACAACTTTACTTTATCTCATTTGTGTTATGTATATCCTTTTCTATTGGAAATAACTTGGATGTTTACATGATGTCTGGATAGAAGATATCATGCATACATATATACATACATGTCGTCAGAATCATATGAAGCATATCTTAATACATCAAACCGGGTATGGTCATTGATGGAGTGGTTCATGCTATGCTATGCTATGCTGTGCTGTGTTATGCCATGCGAGGTCGTACTATGTCGTGTCGTGTTGTGTTAGATTATGTTGTGTTCTATTTCACAATACTGGTTTTATTTATACTTTTACTTTGAGGGTATATTGTATGTGTGTATGTGTGTGTGTGTGTATATATATATAGTATATAAATGCTATAGAGAGAGAGAGAGAGAGAGAAGGAGAAAGCATTTCTATGCTCTTTTTGTTCTGTTCTGTATTTTGGTGTATTTGTAGGGAAAGGAGAAGAGAGGGGGAAAGAGGAGGAAAGAAAGAGAGCTCTTAGTACTCATTATAATTTAGTTATATATTTCTATTTCTATTTCTATTTTCATTTCTATCCACATTTTCATCTGTTTACTTATTTACCTATTTAGATACCTACTCCTTGATCTCGTTGTCTACCTCATCCTCATCCTCATATTCATATTCATACTTGTTTGTACTCACTCCCTGCTTCCTCCAAATTTCTGGGTCGGGGATTGATTCACCTTTTCTTTCTCTCTTTTTCTTCTTCTTTTCCACGTTTCGTTTTTCTTTGTATAGTTTTTGATGCAGTGTTTAGTTTGTTTAATGTGTAATGTGTTTTTTGCAGTGTTATCTATGGGGTGTAATTGTAAAGCTGGATAGAGACTGAGACGGGAGATTAGTAGGGAGGGGGACAAGAAATTAAAGTCGGTTCGTGGGTGCTTTGGTTTGGTTCGCGTCTTGTGTGTGTATGTGATGGGATAAGGTGGGAGATGGGAAGGGGAAATGGTGGGGGTGAGGATGGGGATGTGAGTAGCTGTTATTGAATGCGTGGTGATGTACATATAATGGAATATGAATATAGAGAAGAAAATTGTAAAGAATCTGATTATATGCGAATACTTATGGTTATGATACCTACGATACTTAGGATACTTATAATACTTGAAGAAAAAATAGCGGAGAGAGTAAAGATGTCAAAGATCGCTAAAACGAAGAAGGAGAAATAATATGGCGTGCTTATTCGCTTGTTCGCTCGCTCGCTCGCTCGTTCGTGTTCGGGAGGTTGCATGGAGATGGATGGATAGATAGTTAGGTACGACAGGAAGGACAGTATAGGACAGCATAGCATAGCGTAACACGAACGGGAAAGTTGGGGAAATCAGAGCCTTGTGTATTGATGTGGTGTGATGTGATGTGATGTGATGTAGTGTGGTATTTACTAGTTTGCTGGAGGGGAGGGTCTCGGGTAATGGCATAAGGGGTGTGGGGATTTAGGATTTAGATTGGGGGTATGGTATGGGGGTGTGATATGTGTGAAGTGATGGGTAGGGTAGGTAGGACGATTAAATCGACGATGGGATTTACGGATTTGTGGATCGGGGGATTTAATACTAGGTATTTGTATGGGAGGTTTTTGGACAGGTGATTTGAATTTTGGGGGATAGCGAACTATCAACTATCATAGAGGAACCGAGGTTAAGAGTCTGTGTTTTGTATACGATGATTTTATGGATGAGTGGTGGTTGAGGATTTGTACTACTTACTTTACTACTAGGTACTTCAATGGGGATGAAGAGGGAGAAGAGGGAAAGGTAAGGGAGTGGTTGTGAATAGTTGGTATTAGTTAGGCTCGATGAAGGTGGTGAAAACTATAGGTCCTGTTGAATTGTGGAATCTTTTCTGTCTGGGTTGATTGCTGGATATTGATTGTTATTTGTAAAGGTGTTTGAGGTTATAAGATAGGTAGTTGTACAATACAAACGACATGTTTTATGGTGCTGTGTGGAGGGAAACTCGTGGAATCGAACGATAAGATGAGATTGGCGACAGTAGAAGGACTATAATCCTTTCTTTCTATTGAAATTTTAACGATCAAACTGAGAATGAGAAACCCCTACTGCTCTTTTCTGGGTGCGTTTATTGTACGTTCTACGTGCGAGTTATGATATCAAAAGTGTATCCTTTAAATAAATCACCAGTGGACGAACCAGACTCACGGGGCTAGATGCGTTGATAGTATAATGGGGACAACAGAAAATCTGACCTCTTGGTACGATTTAAGGAACGTCTTAAGGAATAACTTAAAATCATATCATCATACCCCATGACCTGGAAGAAAGAGGTGCTGGGTCTCGTGGAGATATTTGTACATCTGGTTAACCTTTCTGTGGATATTCTGTTGTTAGGTTACTGAGTTGAGGGTGAGGTAAGAGGAGAGGGAATTTGTTGGAGGGAATTGCGATGTGTGTGAGAGGAACGAGGAATGAGAAATGATAGTGAAAGTCTAATGGGATAGGATGAAATGAGACAGGATAAAGAACAGCGAAAAATCTTGATGAGTTGGGTGTGAAGTATACTTATTCTAATTACGATAGAAAACTCGACTTGGAAATGGAGAAATCAGCATAGTTGCATCAAATGTAGAGCTTTCAAGAATCTCCTCCACGTTCATGCATATCTGGAGAATCTCTAGAATCCCTATAGTTGATTCTCTGTACCCATGGATCATGTATCTGCTGATTTTATTTTTGATAGGTTGGGGGGATGTCTATAGGGGTATCTTATGTACTCTTGATACTGGTAGCGAGTATGGATCTCCGCGCTGGTTATATATCGGTTAGCTTACGGGACCTTTGATTCATACTATAGAATTCCTTGTATCTGTATCATGAGGAATTTGGGAATTTAAAGAACAGGGGTATATTTATCAGCATCTTTGAGATTGGAAGGATTTCTGTCCAATCTGCTCGAACAATGCCAGTTGCAGAATTGAAGACTCAAACTATGAATCTCGGAATGGAACCTGGATGTTATCTCACACTGATACTTTCAGAATATAAGATTTGCGGCTCGTGCTTTCTTGACTTGATTCTTAGTTGATGAAAAACTGTTCGGTGATATCTCCCGCTGTTGTTTGTTAAATGTATTGGAAGTCATTGTCATATGTGATGTAGAAACAGAATGACAACACAAAGAAAATCGACGAGATCTGACCTCATTCTTGTCGAAGAGTCGGGTAAAGGTTGAAAATCTGATCAGCTATCTTCGGATTACATTCCTGTGGTCCTCTCTCCAAAGAGGGCAAGGAGGCTCGTTCGCAGGCGAGTAGCTCCAGTCCTTGAACTTTGATTCTCTTAGTATTCCTTGATGCTTGATAGTAAGAAACCATCTGGTCGTTTCTTTATACACCTAGGTAGTCATGCCCCGAGTTCCTGACCACAGAGAAGATACTATGTAGCGAATTGATGTTACAATAGAAACTTCTTTGAATCTGTAGATACTTATTTTGAACTTAACGATGTGCATGGGGTTCCAACTCTCCTTCTTGAAAAGAGTGAATAGAGTGTGAATTTACTAAGTCTAACTCTTTCCCTCACATATCTAACTAGATGATTAACTAGATCATCAAAAAAGAGAACATAGCAGCTGGAGATGACAGGTGTGTCCTAGAAGTGAATAACATATTCAGCTACAATTTGATTCAGATTTGCGTACATAAAGAGCACTCTCTGCACTAAAAATAATATCATCGTTACGCATTCATTAGACAAGGATTACATGTTTCTCCAGTTGCGTGGAACTTCGGAGTTTGGTTATATTGTAAGTGTGATGTGAAAGGTTGAGATGTCTGATATTGTTGGCTTTGGAGGATCAAAGGTGTGGAGTACCAATTCAATGACTGTCGAATGTATATATTTTGCCGAAAAGAAATTCTCGTCAGAAATATCTGGGAGAATATGTCGATAGCTGACAATGAATAGTAGTGAGAAATGACGACAAGAAGTAGTTTTCAAGATGAAAGTCTCAAGTTAAGATGGGAAAATGAAATTCATCGTTGGATGTGGTGAGATGATTTCCGTTCTTCCATTTCTATACCTCTATCTTAATCATATGCTGCTGCATCCGAGTAGTTCTGAAGCGGCCCTTAACGCCTCAAAATGCTGCGTAGAAGCTTTATATATTCGAGCTGGGGTGGAGGTTTTAATTGATCCACTTCAGGTTCTATGGCTATAGGTCTTCCATGTGTAGATCCCGTAAGTATGCCCAGTAGCATCATTCTCTTTCAATTCCTTCGTTTTCATATTTATCAATTGCCTTAGATCATCCGTATAATTTCCTATTCCCTAGTTATATCAAAAGCTGCTGGTCAAGAAGAGATCTTATGGCTGTCCAATATATAAGAGATTCCTCCCGCATATTATTGCTTCTTCAGCATCCTCAAGCAACAACAATTCTCACAACAGGTAGTCCCGAGTTTGTTGGTGACGTTTTTTGGCATGGAATGTTTGTGGACTCCAAAATGTAAGATGAGGTAATCGGAAACATTGGGGTGATTCTCCTTCTTTGAGGTGACGGCAAATTATGATGCAAAGAATAGACGACAGTGTGATGAAAAATATTCGGACGACAGCAAAAGAGGAGATTGTCACCTCTCCCTGAAATTCAGTCATCTAAATCGTAGCCACAGAATATGGTCTTTCCTATAACACTCTATTCCGACATATCGGAACATTTGCTATATTTCGCGTAGCTCTCCATGTATGACAGCACTGAAGCTACATCTGTCAACTTGGGAGGAATTGAAAAAGGGAGGGTGGCCGAATATTGGTACATAATTTCTGATATCCAAATAATGATCAGTTTGTAGACAAACAGTCCGATACTTGGCTTTGTGTTTCGAACAGTATTGGAATCCTGTACATAAACTTGCCACATCGTCCCGATCTCTAACAGCGTTATGAGACAGATACCAATGGAGAACTTGGAAACTTAAGATTCCTCCGCACGATGATCTAAATCAGTCCATCGATTGCTTCCGGTGCTATTGACAAAGAGATAATGGATGTTGAACGCTGTCTGCACAGTATATTGGTTATGGCCGAAAGTGTAAATATACACCCGCTGGAGCTGACCGAGAGTCAAAAGTTGACTTATCTAGAAATTTTATGTAATGCTAATAACATAGGCCACCCACTATACGCTCTTTCCCTTCTGGTTTACAGCAGATCGATCCTTATTCATTAGATTGGCAAAACCCTGAACACAAAAATCACTACTATTTATTTACTCCAATGTTCTGGACTCTGGATAACTTACCGGTACTCAACTACACTCACAAAAAGAAACCAAAAAGGAGCAATGAGTCCTTGGCGTTTAGATGTAACTATTTTTGTATATACTACCTAATTGCAGATTTTTTCAGACGTGCAACACATTTTACTACTCTTCCAATCATTGGCGAATTGAGATATATCATGACTCAGCTTTTGCAACGATCTGAATAGTAGGTAAACTATGTCCTCGTACCTGTGTATTAACAATCAGGACTTATTATTTCATTATTGAACTATCATTTAGCTTTCCATGAACATGGTCTATTCCTGCACCTTTTAGAATTCAGGATATTGGTAATTCTAGAACAATCTTTCCATTTTAGAGACTATTCGTAGTGAATTTTCTTTGTCAGAAAACTTTCTCCACTTGGTGATTCCCTCATACACACCATTTCCCGTTCTAGTCCAGCTGATTTAGACGTATCTTCTATTGAACGGCTTATCTTCCCTGAGTTCCATATCTGGATATCATACCAAACTATTCATCTAGAAGATTACAGAATGTACCTTCTAATCGCATACCGCTTAAGACAATTTCTTGGTCACAAATCTATAATATAGTCTACCCGTGTTGATTCCAGATATGCAACGTTCTGTAAGGTTTCCTCCTCCTCCAATCATGAAATGTTAAAAACTCATACTAACACTTAATCTATCAGTGTCAATACAATTAACCGTAAGTATCATTGCTAGTCCTACAATAAGGGAGGTCTAGCATTTAGCTCCCATGGGGACCATCTATAGTCTACCTGGTTGAATTCCAGACGCGCAACATTCTGTAAATATCACATCGTCTCCCAATCATATACTTCTGGGAACTACTACCATCAATCCGTCTCGTAGATTATATTCTAATCTTCCGGGACCTTAATCTTGGATTTGCGATTTGAGGTATCCAGCACTCAGTTCCTTACGTGATTTTCCACTCATGTTGAATAGTCTACCCGAAGAATTTCAAGACATGCAACATTTCGCGGGGTTTGAACTTGTTTCCAGATCATCTGACATAGTATAGCCGTATTATTCTCAGACGTGCAACACTCTGAGAAAATCTCTTTCCTCTCGATCACCTGACGCTCAAGGCCATTGACATTTCCTTTGTATAATTTAACAAGTGCAACATTTGGTCGACCGAAATCTTCAAGCATTGAATCCCAGGCATGCATTAACTTCATACTTGTCCGCAACCATCTGACTTCCAAAAATCTGCTCTCAATACTCTCGTTAACTCTAGGGTTGTAACACATATTGAACCACACATTTCGACCCTTCATATTCAGACATGCAACAAACATCAAGCTTCGTACATCTCTCATTGCCCATTAGTCAACAGATCTCTTAGTCTAACGTACATCTTGAACTCAGGTGCTCTGATGTGCAACTAAACGTAAGGCTGTTGTTCAGAGTTCGCATACACAAGGCCCCTGAATCTTTGTTCTTCTGGCCGCTACAGGGCTGGTTTTTATTTGAAGGCGGTTTGCATATAGATGAATCATATGTAGAATCCAAAAATCGACAAAGAATCACTAGAAACCCATGCCTCAAGGAATTTGCAATTCGAGCAAAATGTGCTAGATTAGTTCTACCAAATCTCCACATTCGGCATTTTCAGACATACAGCAATATCAACGCATGTCCCTTTCAGATATTCTCATTCGTTAGAAATCATGTAAATGTCTGAGCCACTGCCATTAGCACTACCTTTCAGGTAGGTTCACAGTCATGGCATTTTCTTTTCATTTATTTTCGAACATCTAGGTTTCCACCCATTATGAATGATTTTTTTGAGTTTCGACAATTTTATACAATAATCATAACTTGAATACTCGAGTGGCCATAATTGGGGAAATTCTGGAATTGAGTTTGAACGGTGGTGTACAATAATATGTAAGATGCTCTAGGCATTCAGATCCATGCTATCTCACGCCATAGATGAAGAGATGTCTGTTCTAACTCACAAAGTAAGGCACTCTTCTGATTTTGTTAATGATCGATAGTAGTAGCCAGAGCGCGGTGATGTCTCTCACTGTACGTAGACGTAACAAAAAAGAAACTCTGTAGATGTACTCAACAGAGCTTCTGCTGACGCTGCCTCGCCTATTGCTGTGTGGTATTGTCAAAACATCTGATAAACAAGTCAATTCCAGCGATCAGAGGGATGCGAAGACTCAACACCTGTACGCGGTGCATCCTACAAACCTCCAGCTCTTCTTTAAGAGTCTGTAGAGCTAAGATTGAATCACAGATGGAATTGGAAGAATTAAAAGAAAAAGGGTTTTGGAAGATATAGGAAAGAAAGAATTATATTACGATTTTGCAATATCAATCCCTACAAAAAGATGAATACTAGCAAAGCAATGCGGATACAAAGGTTATGGAAGCCCTAGTCAAATTCAACATCTGTCTTTTATTATTATCTCTATAGGTATTATATGGAAAGTTAGTCTTTTCTTTCTTTTGGAAAAGTCTTTTCAATATAGAGCTTATTGCCACTCTCTTCGAATTATAACCCTTTCTCTCTCTTTAGCTTTCAGCCATTCGAATACAACTTTATAATACATAGAATGCCATTGCCTTTTAATTAATTCTATACTCTGGGCATTGATATGATATAATGTTTTTTTTTTGATTTTTGAATTTTTGAATTTTTTGAATTGATTTGTGTGTGGGTTGTAGGGCTTAGAGTTCGACTCTACCCCACCATTTTCAACAGTTTCTATTATACACATCTAATAAGGGCTGGAGGATATCAAGCTTATGAAGGTATACAAAGGGTTAGTTTAAAAGAGATAGAATTAAAAGAAGAGTAATGCCTTCTATTTTCATCTCACTAGCAAGAGGACCTTTTGTTATACTAGAGGCAACTCGGGAAGGGATAACTCTTGCCCCTTATAGAAGGAAGGGATAGCAAATTGGATTTCAAGTTTGAAAGAGGATTGGATATCAGGATATTTTAATAGGATTAGGGGTAGGGGAAGAAGGAAGAGGAAAAGGTCCCAGTGGATGAAGACATTATATCTCTATTTGCACTCCGAATAGATATCGGGCAGAACACCCCAATATTTGTTTTTACTCCCCCAAAATTGATTATATCTACTATAGATATTCACTAGCATTGCTAAGCTTTTAGAGCCTAGCCGTTTTATATAGTCATGGACTGGAGCGGGACGTTAAACTAAATCAATCAATCAATCAATCAATCAATCCAGCGATCAGAAAAATGTAAATTTGGTGGCATGGGTTAGTGGAAAGTAATACTTTTAGTATATGATCGATTATTAATTTAATTTGAACTTGCCTTCAATCACAAATTTGTATAAAATAGTAGCCAAGAGACTTACAGAGCCGCACCTATTATATTGCTCTTCGGCTTCGCCAAGCTCAAGTTCGCTTAATATAATAGTGAATCGATAACTTAATCGGAGGGCTAATACTAGATTTAACTAGAATATAATAAGCGAGATCAACCACACAGAAGAGATGAATCTTTTCAATATCCGGAAGCACCTCAAAGAATCGGGAAATTTTGAGCTAGTGATTCTATAAGATCATTAGAAGTCTTTTGGTTTACTGAATTTGGTTGAGCCAAGTGCGAATAGTTACAATCGATATCGTCGTATGATTTCCAGAGTATAAGAAATATCTATCATTTACCATTAATCAATACAAATCTTCGAACTCGAAAACCGAAGTGCCTGTAGCTTGCCATTACATTGCATTTGTATGAAGTTCCTGCCATTTTTAATTTAGCTGCTTGAGTTTAGGATTAGAAGAATCGAATCACAGATCCACATGGAAGTCAATATGTTAGTGGCTCATGACCGTTTGTTAGATTGTTGAGATGAATTCGCAACTGTCGGGCCGTGCCGAGATTCAGACCTGCAACAAATAGAGGTCATCTGATCTTCGCAAGGGCTCCGACGGTTTGCCGACAGCCTTAACTAGCTGGAAGGTGGTTTTGTTGCAGGTCTGAATTCAGGGTACGCGAATATTCCTGGGCTATCCTCGCTGATCGACCAAATATTGCTTCGAATTTTCTGTATGTTGCAGGTCTGTATTAAGGGTGCACACGATATTCAGGGACTATATCACCATGGTGCTCGGGAAAATCCTATGCCCTGAATTCAGATCCGCAACAAAACGAATATCAGATAACTCTTCCGTCAACTCGCCGTAATGAACCCGAATACCCTGAATTCAGATGTGCAACAAAGATAAATATCTTAGTCTTCACCTTACATGTTTGGTGTGAACGCATAGCGCACATATCTACTATGTGTTTGAACCCACAACAAGAGCTGTGCCCTGAGTCTAAACGTGCAATGGTCATGTTGCCCTGAATTCCGACTTGCAACAAAGCCATGTCTCACGAGTTCCTCGCTAAACTATAAGAGCTAATCGAGCGAGCTTCCGGACTACCCTTCCGCGTGCGAAATAGAAGTGCAACAGTAGCCTTTATAAACTCTCTAATTGTTTTCATTCGCTCAAAGCATTTTGTTTAAAGCGAAAGTTCTAGAAAGATCTGCGAGATTCGCCACATTGGCCCGTCCAGCTTTCTTTCATTGTGTGACCCATAGTCTTTTTGTAGCAGTCGAATGCACAGATTTGCAACGGAATGTAACTTTATTTATATAGCGTCTGCTTGAATTACGTATATTATCCCTTCAAAATACTTCCCTCGTGGTATTTTCCACGTGGTACTTGCATGCCCTGAATATAGAAGTGCAACATAACACAACGCTGGGTTATTCGCCCAATAAGGTGGAGGATCCGAGGTCTAGTGCCTCATTAGTGCGCATTTCACCTCATCTGAATAATTTTGTCGAGGTTTCCTTTCTAAAGGCAATTCTATGCGAATATTCTGTCACCTTATTCATGGAGAGGGTCTAATCAGACTGCTGATAGCAAACCAATTAAGCTTTGGGTTAAGAGCTTTCACTAAGTTTTTGAGAATTTTGTTGGCCGAAAGCATTTTTCCCAGATATGCAACAGTCATTCAAATGCCGAAAACCCTAGACTATTATGAGAGCAGAAGGAAGATGGTTTTAAAAGTTTCTTCCGCAGAAGGTCGAGTCCAATAGGAAGAAATTAAGAATAAATTGCTAAAAAAAATATGTTCATGAGATGTACAGACCCTTTCGGAGCCGAGCCTGCGAAATATATACCCTAGTGAGATCAAGGGGAGCACAATACCAAGAGGTAAATTTCTAAGGGCATAAAGAATCTGTATACCATTTTCTACACTCATTCTGTTGCCCTTATTGACTATTTTGAGCGAGCCAGCTCAGGAACAAATTTTGAAAGTATGCAACAGCAGATGATCAAAGTGCTCGGAACATATTCCAATCTTACTTGTAGAGAAGCTAAAGTAGAAAGACTCTCCTGGTGAAAAGTGTAATATTGAGACATGCAAAATATCGTATAAAAGGTTCTACATTTCTCAATGCAATTTGCAACCTGGGTACTGAACTAGGATGGTATGTAATTATCTCGGAGTATAGTTTAATGATATACAACAAACAAATCAGTACCCTGCGTGATTTGACAGTCAAGAGACTGCTAGTAGTAAGTGGCATTCCTCTTAATCAAGATAGATTTATGTAAATTGATGAGAACTTCAAAACTATACCGGGTGGGAGTCAGTTGGACCTTGGCCGTGCAATCATTCAGTAATACCACAAACACTAATAAAAGTGTTGATGGTGATGGCACCGTTTGAATTTCATGCAATCGTAGCAATCTACATGTTTTTTTACACATAAAAAAACACTCCCTTACTGAAGACACTAATTTATGAAGTTACCAAAAGCGCATACTTCAGACAAGCAATAGAAGTTTCGAAGAGCCTGAGAAGGCTTCATGATTCGCGAGCTCAAACCCCCTCTGATCTGGAATCGTATCTTAGTGACATACATGGAAAGCTCCAGAAGATTTTAGATTTGAGTGATTATTTTATATGAGCACTAGTGTTGTGCTTGAGCGCCGATGAAACCTTAAGTCTTCCCCCGGATATAGAAAGGAAATTTGTAGATATTAATGGTGTATTGCTGAGCGCTAGTCTTCTGATATGTAGTCTACAGAGCTAGCTCTACTTTTCTACACTTAAAGCTCGCATTGACTAGATGTACTAGACACTTCACTGCTTAGTGGTGGAATAATTATCCACATAATCAATAATTGCTCTTCTTCCATGAAACCTTCCATCAAACTTTGAGATAAGCCTTACTGTTCATAAGCCAAGAATCCAAAAACCAAAGTCTGAATACGAACCCGTCATTCTAAAGCAAAGAATATGAAGAGCTGATTGTTGATAGTCAATCAATATTGACATAAAATCAGTAATCAACTATCACATTGCGTTGCAATGATAACCTTCTGCAAAATCTTAGAAAATCAGTTGACTCTAAGGAAAAACATCAATGATTTTATTGAAGTCAATGCTTTCTACATAATTTCTATCCAATATACCTGGTCACTTAGATGTCAAGAGAAACCCGCTCAATGGCCATTTCTACCGACGAAAATAAACAGTTCTCAAGACTACTTCCTCTCACGGGTCGTAGTTGTGAAGCACAGCACTGGACTACTTGGAGAGCACCACGAAGCTTAAATCGCCCACAATAGTTTCTTGTTCTGGGCCAATCCTCTTACTGAATCGGAAATAGACTATTCGAAACTTGCTTCTAGTGACATAAAGTGGCAAATCCATCTATTTATAGAGCCTGTAGGTACGGGATCCGACCACAAATACTCCGTAGTCTCGAATGACGTGCAGTAATGCGTAAACCTTGAGACGATTCGAAATATAACTTATCCATGAGAGGAACTCTCCATATTATACCGAAGCAATTGAAAAAGGACAAGTATTTTCACGGTTAAATATTTCGTCAACTCACATTAAGAATCTAATCGAGATGGATGATCAATTTACAGAGTATTCAACTTCATAGGGAGTTTTTCATGAGAACATGAGAATCACACTCAGGCAGCAATAAAAGTTAATGTGATGGAGAAACTTGACTAAAATAGTGTATAAGGCAAGAAATCCACCGGTTCGGAGAATTCTTCCCACCACACCGGAGAAAGGGAGTAGAGCTGCCATGGTTCTACCGTTTCCACTGATCATATGCGTCATATGTGCATACACCATCTTACCAAGCCTTTGCTCAAAAGGCCAATGCCATGTCGACTACTGTACATGTGAACCATGGTGCAGAAGGAATGACCGTGGAGATATTGATCCACATCGTCGAATTCGAACTCACGACGGCGTATTCAACTGTCCTCGCCAAGACATACAAGTTTTCACAATATGCAAGACTTCAATGAATGAAGTTGCCTCGCGATTAATTCCACAAATATGGAGATTTCTCCATCATCATCATCACTTTGGCATTCATATCCACGACAGTAAATCCAATACACACAGATGTCAAAAGTTAAGCACATTTCAACACCGAAGATTAAACCTGGGAATAGTAATATATCATTTTCGTGCTCTATAATGTGGTTCTGTGGAAATAAGCGAATCTATGAGACTCCCTGCTAACAAATTATGATAGCTAGCGTCGTGATAGTTTCCGGAGATCTTGCTTGGCTTGAGATTGTGCCCATGGCTCTATGAGGATAAGCTCACAACAGGCGACAGATCTCCAACCGCTTTCTCATTTCCCTGGTGGAGTTGGATGAAAGGTAAGAATAAGGGAATACAGTCTGAATAGCCTGTTGTAGATATCTGCAATGTAGAAATTTTAAATGAACTCCAGATTTGGGATTACAAAGAAATCGTAAAAGCAATTCCAGAATCTCGAATAATCTGACCACCGTCTTTGAGAATTTGAAAAGAGAAAATTCCATGAAGGATTGAAGGCCTTTATACCCTCACTTTACGACTACAAAACAAACACGTAGTCTCAAAGCCCAACCAACCAAACCGATCAAGACCGTCAAAGCTTAGCGTTTACGCTTGAGAATATTGTTAGAAATTCTTCAAGAGCTGAGGACCTACCTACCGAGTTTTTCAGCAATTATTGTACGAATTTGAAGTCTAAGGATTTGAAATCTCCCCATACTATTGTCGACAAACAATCTATGTTCTTCTTCGATCAAAAAGGGGAAATCACGAAATACACACATACCTACACATCTTCCCGTTTACTATTCAGAATTCCCCAAAAGATTAATATAATAGTTTAGAGTTTATATATGAGTTTTCATTCCCTTCTTTCTGAGCGGACAATATCTATTACTCAAACAGATAACACAACCCCATCTCGATAAATCGTATTGAATTGAATAATCTCATCAAGCTCTCACTCAACTACTCTTCAGAAACATCATCGACGACTTCGATACTCTAAATTCCAAGAAATAGCACCTTAATTAACTTTTCCAAGACGTCAAATCAACCTTAAAGAGAGCCAAAATGTGGGGAAGTATGATATCCAAAGTGCCAAGGAGATCATCAAATGCAATTCTACATCGCGACCCGTATCTGTCCTGCAGCAAGCAGCCAGCTGCACTAGAAAATCCGGCTCTTGAGCAAGTTTGATAGGTACTGGGTATGTAAAGACGAGAGTTTGCTTGATCCGAACCAACTGAAAATAAGTATCACCACTACAATTCATATTCCTCAAATCTGGACGTCCCTCGGTTCTCTCCTATCCGATGATAAGAACTTTGATTCGGTCATCCCCGATTTCGAAGGCCTCAACACGATTGTACGAAAACCAAGCTTGGAGGAGATCGACCAAGACTAAAGTCGCGCTGGATCCAAAATTCGATGCCAAGTTTTGTGAAGTAGCTCATCTCACTACGATTTTGATTCGCGTGTTATGTGGCTAGTGATGTGGGGGTGGGGTAAGATGGAATCTGAAATTCCGCAACGAGGAAATTTGTTCTCTTTTGCAAAGCACTGGAATGAGAGGATATGAATCGTAAATACTGACCTCGAAGCTTTTAAGGCCAAGGAAAGAATGATAATATTATGCTACCCAGCATTCGGAGGTTTCCCGGCCGTGCAGAAATCGGACAATGAGGGGTTGCGAGAAGATCGATACACCCTGGAGAATGTAGATTTGGTACTTCCCGATACCCTTTAATTTTCTCCAACAGCTTCTCTTATCCATTCATCCAACACTCCAGCAATAATATCACTATTTTTCTCCATAAACTGCATGTGACCATTCCCATGTATTTCGGCCACTCGGGGATCCTTCTCATCACCTAGCTTCATCCACTGCACCTCCACGCCCGCTTGCTTCAGGTATTCCACCGTACATCCGTCGTAAACCCTATGAAAGCTCGCCTCTGCTGATTCCACCAGGACTTTAATTCCCTTTATATTTTTGAGCTGTCTCGCTGGCTCTCTTTGTAACCAACATTCTTTCAACTCGTTATCTTCAGCTTTTTGATTTGCGACTAGAGTTTTCTCTAATAATTCTCCAGTTCCGAAATCCGGTTCATACTGCAATGGAATATCTGTAATTCCATAGTTTCTGGTAAAACCTTCTGGTGTCGTTGGAGGGAAGAGTACATCTTGGAATGGAGGACCAGTTGGTTCGATCGCTACGATGGCTTTCACCAATTCTGGAACTTTGTCTGCAATAACCCAGGGCATAAGACCACCTTGCGAGTGACTCAGTAGAACTGCAGGGCCTATGCGATTGAGGAGCGCCGCTCCCGCCTTTTGCGTGTTGATTTCTTGATCTACTGTGTCAGATTGAAATTGGACGGTAGATGTATAGAAAGCGTCGAAGATGGGGTCCCCTATTGAGCCATTCTATTTCTCTCAAAAAGTTTGATTAGCGGTTTCACTCGCCCAGAGATCCAGTGTTAGATAGGTTAAGAACAGTGGTACAAGAAGAAGCAACATACACCAGGCCACTGAGTATGCAACGCTGCTTGAGGCCACATGTTATATCTCTCCGTCGCCGTGAACCTCTGCATTGTTCTCTCCGCAGTATAAGTCACCAATGTTGTATTACCGTTTGGATTCCACGCGCTTCTACCTCTCGCAGGTTGGTCTATGATGTATATCTCATAGCCATGGAACAAGAAATAGCTTGCCCACCCTGGTGATCCGTCGGGTTTGTTGAGCCAATTCTATTTTAGATGGCTTTTTAGTGTGTGCGCGTGTAATTTGCGAAGTTTAAGGAAGGACACTTACGGTACCAGTCATGCTTTGACCATGGATAAATACAATAGGATAGGGTTGTTCAATTCGACTTGGAACGAGATGTTCCACATACATCTGGTTCATAAACAATGTATTATTAGTCGTGCTAGTGACATATTCACCACCAACATAAAAGTAGTCTCTTGAAGCAAAGGCCTCATTAGCTTGAGATTCACGATGATATTGATATGTTGGAGCAGACAGCACATTCCTAGGAGCTAGACATATCAGGGAAGAAACCAAGTGGAAGGATAAATGGTGCATGGTATCTTGAGCCGAAATTCAGAGTTTCCAGTATCTAAAAAATTCCACGGAATGAAATTTTGTGATTATCTAGTAGGTATAAACTTCATGGTGTTGAAGGAAAACACTTGCTTATAAAATCATACTGCATATAGCTGTGCATTAGATCTGCACACATAACTGGTTAGATAGGAGCGCATGGGATAATCAGAATCGGTGAAGGAGATCATCATATTATATGTCCCTAGAACTTACCTGCATGTCTTTTACGGAACGAGACTACCAAGACATTGCTGCAGGAGCTACCCCGCATTCTCACAGCACGCGTAAATCATGGAGACCAATACTGCCCCAATTGAAGGACACAACTGATTGCCAGTTTTGATGTATTTGTGCAAGAATATACAAAACTCTGCATACTGCGGTGAACATAGGGTAATCGCCAATCAAATCGTCTACCAGTGATCGACAATCAGTAGCAAGAATGGAGTTGGTGTCTAGCCTTAGCTGCAGAATTTAGTATATCCCGAAGTCCAAAATCATGGTGTGAAAGACAGAATGCAACGGGAGGGCATTACGTGTGATTTTTTTGCAAACGTTTGGATTCTGGGTCTGAATTGCACACCCTTACACGAGGGTATATGGAACTCAAGGCCAAAGCAATGGAAGAAGTAGTCTTGCGGCTTAAAACCAAACAAACCATTGCTAGAGGCCCCATGGCTTGCTTCTTTGTAAAGGCTGCAAAGTCGCGAGAGTCAAATCAATAAGGAAGAAAATTAGAAAACCAAGAAAGAGGAAATAAACAGGGCAAAATAGAGGCAGAGGTATCATGGCCATAGCTTACGCAACACTGGCATTTCATATGACAGCAGGATATAATAAGCTCAACACTTTTGCTTTTACCCAGTGTCGAAGCTGTTGAGATGCAACCCAATGTGAACTCCCACAAGAAAACAGGCAATGGAGCACAACACAAGCTTCTTACACCAATTTTGAAACTACAAAACACTATGTATTGATTGAATGATTTGGAAGTTTAAAACAAAAAAGAAAAGAAAACATACAACAGCAGGGATTCGCTGGTGGTCACCCACCCAACTACTAATCTGCCGATCTGAGGCTTGTGTATGGCAGAGCGGACGGGATGCCCAATTCTCCTCAGTCTATGGTCGTATGTGATGAAAATAAGCGTTTTGGGTAATATATACAGTAAGTTGATGATATCACTGCTGCCAAAACAATTTGGTTTTAGCACTCCTCCGACCCAAGGTAACATTATCATCACCTATTACAATTTGAGAAAGTGTGAGTGACCAGGAGAGTGATATTGGCTGAAGAAAGAGCGTGTCCATTGGAATAGATATGAGGCAGAATGCCACTAATATAAGCTCTCTCGAATCTTTGAGGTTCCGCTCAACTCAAGAAGTTTTCGAAATCCAAAAGGTGGTGGAGGAAACTGGATTTAGACTTTAGATGGTTTTTCCCCAAGTATGATTGAGCTTTGAATATTTATTCGCGGTGACTGGGACGATCAAATAGTAAGTTGGAGTAGTTATTTGTGTAAAAAGAGGAAAGTGCTGCTGAATTGTGCTGGGTGATACTAGAAAGTCGAGCAACTGATTCGTGGGACTATGAAGAAAACGAAGATTGCTGTGATCGATTTTATTCTATGTGTCAATTGTTCATCCAGTTTCGATGTAGCCCTCCACACGTTGTAATGAAAATAATCATACATTCTTGCACATAAGCCGAGGGTATCAATAATCGTCCAACGCCTGCCCGACTTGCTGCCTTGTCCCCATTAACAACGCCATGTAAAATAAGATAACTCCTTAACCTCGATGGTAATATTTCGATCGCCGTGTGCTCGTGCTCTTCGGTGGGCAACCGTTTGATCATGAGGGTTGTACTGGTTCCGGCGCAGTTGTATTGTCGGTCCATTCGAATTCTGCACAATGAGTCAACAATCTGCGATAATCTCATCATTTCTAAAAGAATCTTACTTTGTCTGCACATAGGACATTGCCCTTTAGATGAATCTTGTTTGATCCATTCTACTATACAATGCTGAATCATTGTCAACATATGTTCCGTCAATCAATGGAATCCGTAACTGACCATATGGAAATTGTGCCCGCATTTCCCGGATACTATTTTGACTGGTTAATTGCGCCATTCAAGCATAAGGAATCGAAGTGCCATACGTAAACTGCAATCATCTCCAGGATATTTGCAAGTAGGACATGTTCCATCGAAATGTACCTGACAAATACCACAGACGTCGTCTTCGTCAAGATCCCACCTCCAAGTCGCAACCGCATTCCATGTTCTGATCTTTACCTTCATTTTCCTAGTCTTTGGCGCTGGTTCCGCGACTATTGGCGGAGCGCGAGTATCGGTATAAAAGCAACTTCGAACGTTGTGAACATTGAAGGCCTTGGACGCGATAGGTTGATTCAAATCAACAAATAATGCGGGGGAGCAACGGCAAGCGGTCATATCACGTGCTAATGGTTTTGAAGCTCTGATAAGCTTCTGGGCGGTTGATAAGGTTACACCACAATATTCTCCAATAACTAAACAACTACAAACCAAGGAAAGATTCCAACACACATATATTCCAATCTTTGTTAATAATTTGAAAGCTCATTGTTCAGATTCAAGCTTTAAATACTTCAAGCATCTTTAAACTTCAGCTTTGAACAGGAACATTTTGAAGCTTGCTCAAGTCAATGGTAGATTCTTATTAATTTGCGATAACATCATATCTGCCATAATGGCAGCATCTATACTCTATCGACGAGCTCCAACTTTGAGCTCTTTCTCACGACAACCTCTCACTTCTACATTTTCTAGATCCATCACCATGACTTCCCATCGATCATTCTCATCATATCTTGTCACTCCCTCCGAATTATCCGAAGCTCTTAAAAAGAATCCCCCCTCCAAGATCTCCACATCTCCCCGCACCGTCGCCCTTTGCTCAACATGGTTCCTCCCTACCTCTCCTCTCAATGGTCTCCAAACCTTCCGCGAAAAGCGAATTCCCTCGAGTCGTTTCTTTGATCTCGATAAAGTATGCGACAAACGTTCTCCCTATCCTCATATGCTTCCCGATGCGAAAACTTTCGCATCTGCCATGAGCGCGTTGGGAATCCGCAGAGATGATACTGTTGTTGTGTATGATTCTCATGAGCAAGGTTTATTTAGTGCGCCGAGAGTAGGATGGACATTAAAGGTTTTCGGACATCCAAGTGTACATGTTTTGAATAATTTTAAATTGTGGGTGGAAGAGGGGTATCCAACTGAAAGTGGGGAATTCTGGGATGTTGATACTTGCGCATATCCGATTCCACAACTGGATGAAAGTAAAGTCGCGGATTTCGAGGAGGTTAGTGAAATCATTAAAGATACTGGTAAAGAAGGTGCGGAAGGCGTGCAAATACTGGATGCGAGAAGTTACGGAAGGTGGACAGGATAGGATCCTGAGCCTAGAGAAGGTTTGACCAGTGGTCATATGAAAGGTAGTATCAGTTTGCCCATGGGAGAACTATTGGATCCAACTACCAAGACTCTGTTACCCGCGGACCAATTGAGGAAAATATTCGAGAGCAAGGGTGTTGATCCGACAAAGCCTATCGTCAGCAGCTGTGGTACAGGTGTTACAGCTACCATTATCGATGCTGCACTGGCAGAAGCATATGGAGATTCGGGTGTACGAAAAGTGTATGATGGAAGTTGGACGTGAGTTTGCCCACGTCTCTTTCTAATTCATCAACGTCACTAACCTCAACAGTGAGTTCGCTCAAAGATCCAGTATTCCAGACGGATTAATCGTTAAGGATGAATAAGTTATTGCATTTCAGCGTTTGCGGAAAATATACCCACTCTACTCAAGGACTCTTTACAAGGATGATATCTATGATACGCAAGTTTCAGCGAATGCAATTAGGTTACGGATTTTAGCTTTGCGAATGATAAGAAAGGCGCACGTGGGAATTTGATGTTAGGGAGGCATAGATGCACATGATTTTGACTGATGAAATATTGCGGAGGAAAATCAATGGACTATTCAAAAAGGCTTATCTCTCTCGCAGTACCTACTTAGTGACTCCTTTTTGTATAAGAGCAGTGATAATCGCTTCCCCGTACCAATCCCAGATGCGAAAAACCACACAGCTCAGTCTAAACATGTCGACTGGTGCTTTCTCACTCACTTGCTTCCACAGAATAAGTCTTGTCGTAGCATACTATAGGCCAGTGCCATCTATGTACCTGACCTGCATTCCTACTGGGAGCTTGCTAGAGATATATTAAAGACGTAAGCTCAGGTGTCCGTATTTTTTCTCGAGATGATGTGATAGACCATGAGCAGAAAGTTCTGAGGCCATTCCGGCTACGAATGGGTGATATCTCATCGTCGCTGGAATACATTATTCGAATATGGAGATGAGAGGGACGGCAGATGTTCGATAGTCGAAAGTGATAGTTTTAGATAAATATCACCAGGAGAAGTTCTAGTAATTTGTGAAGGCGGGAAGGCGGAAACACAGTTGGGTGGTGTATTGGTTTGGACGGTATATGATTCACTACCAATTTCCTATATATTTTTCATGTGAATTTATGAATATCATGTACTCTATTTCCACCTAGCAGTGAATTACACCCGCTATAGTTCATAAATAAGTGTCTATAAAAGAACAGCACAGTGGCTGTTCATTCATTCAGGTCATTTTTTCGAAGGGGAGATTTGATGTACCAGTGGAAGAAGTGGCCATGGCTGCATAAACTTTGTAGGTTGATATCATTTTCAATCAAGAATTGGGGAAATTATCTCCGGTGTGAGACGCAATTCGTTGGTTTGTGATGGTATTGTTGCACTGTTGAGATGAAAGTCATCATTTTCATTCTTGGCAGTAACAATACTATGATTAGCAATGAAAGTACACTGGATTATTGCTATTACTCTCAAATCTCTACCCTAACACATCTAGAATATTTACATGAATTTCCAGCGACATCACTTCCTTAATCGCAACTCAAGAGAATTGCTCTCCCTTACAATTAGATAAAGAGGCGGGCTACAACGTTTCAAGATTTCAAAACTCCGAAACCCGAAGCTTTTAAATAGCCCATCCATACTTTCCAAGCCCAATAGTCTTATTCACTTTTTCACTTCAAAATCCCAGCACTTAAATCACCGTTCCATCAACCGCAAGTTTCACGGGGCAGATTTTCATGGTTTTTATGCTTTTGAAACTGGTGTATGCTGAGTGTGAGAATGCATTTGCGGAATAGCGGGATTGAATTCACTAGCGATATCAAGATTGAGGAGACTAGATGCAAGCTCTTAGTCACTTCTTGTCCATGTATCTATGTGATCGTGTCAGTATTCATTCACTTCTCGTCAACGCCCGCTCATACTCTCCTTGCTCTTCTTTCCAGCACTCATTTAATCTTTTATTTTTGTCTTTAAAATCGCTACATCAATCAACCTGGTTACCGCGGATATAATCAGTACGAAGACGACACTATTCATTTAAGGTAATGGGTTGCAAAGTTTTGGAAATGTTCCAGTCACTTGGTCGTTGTCGGTAAGTCCATTCTATCTGAACTCTTCTAATTTGTATTTAATTTAAAAATGTTATCTTACAAGATCTTCCAACAATATATCTGATCTAGGAGTTCACAAGATACTCAGTGATAGTAATAAGAGCAGAAGACAACAATCATACCTCATCATCACCTCCCAACGAAACTCATCCCGAACTCTTCATTTTTCTGCTTCCTATCTCTGAATTAAATCCATATCCAGGGAAGTTAACAATAAACCTCTGCTCCTGCAAGCTTGAATGGCTGTTTCCCAGGTGTTTCTGATGTGGGTTAATATCTCACTTGGAACTCCTTTTATATAGTAGAACTCCAAACTCTAGGGGTTGCTTTAATGCATCTCACCTCTTGCTATAAAAATTGAATACGATGGTGAATGGGGGGGTTCGGTTGATGTCTCTCCCAATTGAACATTCACCAATTCTTCACTCTTTCTTACTGCGTAACTCCTGTCTCCCTCGTATCTCATATCTCTACTTCTTTTTTTTTACCTGTTACCTATTTATATAAGAAGCTCCTCATCTCTCTTGTTTTGTTCCACAAAGCTAGAATTACAACTACTATCAAACTCTGAGCGACATTGTGGTATCAGATCTCAATCCTTAATTAGTAGTGCAAATCTAACGAATTCCCACTTGAGACTTTTAGACGCAAGTTTTCTATACGTTAAAGTGTGAATATCTGCGTGTGAAGCTGTATCGCCAGTGTTTATACTGTCAGGTATTTCAGAAAACGGCGACATTAATATTTTCATTGTCGATCTCCTGGATAGTCACTCCGAGGCGAGATTCAAGCGATAATGCGAGCAATGAAAATTACCCCCTGGCCAAACATCCTTTCTCTATATTCATTCCCTATAATTCAATCTTTCTACACTCCCTCAATTTCTTTCCTTGCTCACTTTTATTACCTCTCTGGAGTTGGCTGATGATCTGCTTTCCATAAACTGCGCTCTTAAACATTGGATTTCTTAAAATGATTGTCCAAGACTAAGTGAATAACCTAACTTCCTCTCACTCCTTTCTTTTCTTCTTTACATTTTCTCTCTATACCCAAATGTTGATATTCACCTATCCTTCCAGTCACTCTTCGCACCTTATTATCTTCTTTGCTATCTCATTCTCTTACCATTCACTCCCATTCACTCCCATTCACTCCCATCCCCACTCCTTGACTCTTACTCTTACTCCTAATTTCACACCATTCCCCCACTTTCCACTCTTTCCTACATATATAAAGATCCTACCTCTTCCCACCTTTCATCTTCTCAAGACACACAAGAAAATTACCTTCGAACACACCAATACTCTATTTTCCCATTAACACCAAGATCTTATTCTTCAGATAATCTTTTCATCGCAAACCAAGTCTAAACCTATAATTAATATCGAACAATACAGGTGCGCATTTAGTTTTTATTATCAATATCTCGAATCCTAAATTCTAAATGTAAGCAAAAAGTCAATTTTTATTATCTATTCCTAACTCGCGAGTATATGAGAGCGAAGAACCCACTTAACTCGAGTTAAGACTATAAAAAGTTACAAGCCTCTCTCCGACTCCCCAAAAATCGGTTGTGGGAGTCAAATATATCGGATCCTTATTTCTTAAAAATGTAAATTTCTGGGTACTACATTCGGTGTTCGTCTAAACATCCAACTGATGTGTGATTGCAGCTTTGAGCTTTGATTGTGGGTAGATTTTGGCTACAACTTTACCTTTATATCATTCATCGATTTCTTTTGTTTCGCATATTCATCTTATCCTATCTCCATCCACATCTTTTGCTCTTCCTCAATGTATATATATATATTCTCGCACCTCGCCTCCTGTCGGCCCAGCCTCCATCTTTCAAATAACAAGACCACTTTGCACTTCTCAACACATTCTAGAATGATCGGTGTCAAGAAATATAATTGTTTATTCCCTCACCTCATATCCCGACTTCCCAACAATACTTGGTTTGACACACGTTTCCAAGTGTAGTAAAACTCCAATCTGTAGGTATTCCATTCTATAATTGTGATTCCGGAAGCGCGAGGAAAGGAAAGGAGTGCGCAAGCGATAAATGATTTCCATTTCTAATTTTCGGACCAGATATTCCAAGCCAAAGACTCACTCGAGCAGAGTACCATCAATCGAAGAAGAAAAATAGAATAGGCAAATCCCCCTTGTTTCCCTCAACCTCCTTTCTCCAACTACAATGCATGTACAGTTACATTTTTTGGATTTAATTCATTCGTTGATTCAATATCGGCAATGTTTTCCTCTTCCTTATGTAAAGATCGGAAGTTGATGGGTGTATCATACAATCACGATCACGATCGAGGATTCAAGCGAGGGTGAGGATAAACTTCAATCTACCATTTCTGATCTCTCCCCCCTCGAAACTTCGTCTTCCTCTTGCAACTTCTCGGATTTGGAAATTTACCCATCCTTTGCGTCACTATACCTATTCTACTCATTCACCACCACTCCTTGGTACCATGAGCCTTCTTATTCACACCCCCCTCATCCTGAAACCTCCATCCCATAGATACCTACCAAGATATAAATAGG
Organism: Botryotinia narcissicola; assembly: GCA_004786225.1. Taxonomy (NCBI): domain Eukaryota; kingdom Fungi; phylum Ascomycota; class Leotiomycetes; order Helotiales; family Sclerotiniaceae; genus Botryotinia; species Botryotinia narcissicola. Next base: position 1,485 of record PQXJ01000456.1, on the reverse strand, counting down.
TTTCTTCTTCTCTAGACAATACCTCTCCAAGCATTTTAGACACCCTGATGGGAAATCACTTAGTGTTTGTTCTGAAGATAAGATCGCTTTGAATAGGTACAGGCTTTAATGCATAGATGTCTTAATAATCAATAAGATAGGGTTATGATCATAGTTTCCTAATAAATTATCTATATCTAGATATTTTTTATTGTATGAAGAATTTGACAACAGATCCATATTATCATTATCATCAAACATCTTAACAAATAGCCGGTAGCTCCAAGACAATAACAACAAACCAATAACCAAATTCTCCCCCCCTCCTATTCAATTCTTCCGCTCACATCCCAATACAGCCACAAGCGTACGCATCTTTCCATGATCTATGAATTTCTTCGTTTTCAGAAGTAACGCAGCTCTCTCATACTCGCTGTCTTCGTCCATTCAGCTATTAATAACCTTCCAGCCCTAGATCTCGCATGATTAAATAGAAGATCATGGAAGTACTCCTGCGAAATTGATATTGGAGAGAATTTTCTAGTTCGGGTATTCACTCATCTTCCCGCTCATTCATTCACTCCATACACCCCATGCACTCTATACCTCCATCTTCTATCTAGTACCTATTCCCTCTCCTTTTACTCCCCAGTTTATCTCCAGATATATAAACCTCTCTTTCTCCCTCTTCCTCCCAAACCACTACCTCAGAGCAGAGTATTCAAACAACTAATTGCATACCCGCCTATCTGCACCCTCAAAAAATCTCTCCCTTAACCAGATTCAAATGCGGACGAAAATCGTTTCTGAGTTTCATTATTAGAGGTATATCATCAATGTAATACTTACTAAGCATATTTTCATTCCAATCTCAAACTTCGACAGTGAGAAGATGAGATAGGATGAGATGAGATAAATTCTCACCATATCACTGCCGTCGAAATGTAATATTGTTATCGTTAAAATGAGATATAAAAAGTAGGTAGGTTAAGACAATGAGACTAGATGATATAATCGATGATCAGGGAGTATAGAAAACCAAATCTCCCTGATATAAAACCATACCTACCTACCTAGGTACAGATGATTAAGAGACAGTGCGAGATCACTTCTCGCTGCCTTAATTTTTCGGATGGCTGTTCGTTCCAGCTCGACTGAATTCAACTATACGCCAGTACCCATTATATTTATAGATAAATATACACAAGGTCATCTGAATCTTACTTTAGTTCCACTTTTTAATTACTTACTAACCTTCATCGAATCTTTCAAATGAGCTTCTGCACCTTCATTCTCTTATTCTCTTATTCTCTTATTCTCTTTTCACTACACTCTTTTCACCACCTTCCATTCACTCTCTTATTCACTCTCTCATCCACGCCCCACACCCACCCCCCTATCCAGCATGCACTATCCAGCATTCATTACCCACGAACTTCATCCCATATACCCCATACCCATCCCCCTTCCCATTCTATAGAATTCATCTTTCCCCCTTCCCCCATC
>PQXJ01000455.1:0-29764 GCA_004786225.1 Botryotinia narcissicola | reverse complement strand
CCACTCCTTGCGGAGAACAATGGTCTTTTTGTTAATATAGGGCTTATGGGGATTAAAAAGAAAAAAATCGAAAATGAAATAAAGGAATCTTACTATAATTAAGATTCTCGAATTATCAAAAAAGATAAAAATAGATAATAGTTATCTATCAAAACTTTATTACTCTCTTTAATTTTATAAATTGAATCACTTTGATACTACATATCTAAATATTTATTACAATCTCCATCATCTTCAACCTTATAGATTGGATCGCTATAATACCACACACCTAAATATTCATTACAATCTCCACTATCTTCAATCCTGGAGATTGGATTATTGTAATACTACATATCTGAGTATTCATTTCAATCTCCACTGTAATAGTGCTACACACTTTACAATATCACATAGGATACCAGAATCTTACGATAACATCAAAACTAGATTTATTCACTGAATAGAGTTGTACTCCCCTAATCACTCAATTGTATTAGACTAAATACTACCTAGATATCTTTAGGATTAAATCATATTTATAAAGATAACAGTCTCCAGATTTTTCAGAATAGCTACTATCTATCATAACTTTAATCAAATAACTCCAAAAGATTAATCCTAGTACTATACAAACCCAGGCTTATAACCTATTTATCACGGGAGAATTAAGCCTATATAAACCCAATTAGCCTAAGGCTATTGGTGGCGTCACTTTTAGCGTGACACTATTAAAATATTATATATAAATTAATGGAAAAGCCTTAATATAATTAAGTTCTATATAGAGTTATGATGTATATATGTGTAGACTTGGTAGAGTCATATGCGGGCTAATCCCAATATAGCATAGTGTGATATGCGGTATGAGCACCTTTTCTAACAGATATTGGTTCCTGGAAGAGAACGCTTCCTAGCGATATGTGAGATCTGATCTACTGATCCTATAGCGGTTTTGATAATTACAATCTCAAAGCGCTTTCTAATATCCATTAGAATCAATTCACTAATTCCAAAGCATTTATTAGCAACCCTCAAGATTCACTAAATAAAAATAATCAAATACTATATATATACCTATATAATATAGATCATATTGCTTAGCTTAATTGAAATCAATTATAACCCCGACTTACAATATAACACCCTATAGCTTTCGATAAACTATATAGTTTCAGATATGCAATATCAGTATGGGGGAGTATTAGAAAAGGTGCTTATATTGTATATCAAATTATACTATATAGGGATTAGTTTGTATGTGACTCTGTTGAATCCATATATATATATTGTATCCCTATATAGAATTTAATAATATTAAGGCTTTTCCACCAACTCATATATGATCTTTTAACAAAGATGAAGATAACCACAAAGTCAATTGATTCTCTTGTAACCTGAACGTTTGAGAATATAGAGGGAAGAGAATAATTATCGCATGTTGCAATACTTAACAGCGACGTATTCTATTCGCTCTTTCTCATTCTCCTGGCTTTTCACTATGAGCCTCGTCAGTCATGTGAAAGCTCTGTGCTAGAAATATATCTATCTCTATGGTTCTAGACAAGCATGAGTGCATCGCTTTCATTATCCAGAGTAGTTTCCCATAGCAGCTTTAAGTAAACAAGCATAGAACCTTGGTGCGGAATGACATCATTATACATCAAACTTTTCGAGGTTCTGGCATCATAAATCTGCTACGACACAATAACTTAAGAAACAAACAATCTTCACTGGGACACATATCGAACTCCAGCTGCCGTATAACTTGCAGCCAGCCTTCGTGCTAGACGTGTGGAAATTATGGATATCTTAGTTGGTCAACCAATCTCCACATGAATTCTCTACAATCAGCAGAATTTTCAATCTGCAATGATCTTCTCAAAATTACTCCATTTTCAAGAAACGGCTTGTTTGAAACATGCGAAGACTGGTCTATCATTAACTTGTAGCCGCGCTAATCAATATGATGTGCGGTTATTTGCTTCATTGATTCATACTAAACTAAAGACCAATTTCCTGAATCAGGATCAATTGATGAATATCGGTGTTGTGATTAGTATGCAATAGTATTGCTGTTGCTGTTATGGAGAGTACCATGTATACACTAATATGTATGATCGTTAACGATATTTATGTCTGTAGATATTATATGGAAGTGGCTATACTATAGATGTACTGAAATACAGAAATTCCTACGTCTTAAGATGAAACTTGAATACCTTGATCCCCCCTTCCTTATCAGCTATGAGGTTCATTTAAAGTATATGGACTCCCACTAACAATTGTGCAACTTAGAATGTTTCGACATGTTAGCAAAATTCAATAGCATTGAGATGTCGAATACTTTCTTTGGTGAAGAAAATTCAAGAATAATTATTGGAATATTACCATAAATACTAATATGTACCACTAAATTGACAAGTAAAATACAGAAAATACTAATACAACACTGATAGACACACTAATGCACAATTCTCTAGGGGAGATTCTTTTTATATTCAATTCGGTCTTCCATAATGGTAATCTATGTTCAAGAAAGCTCCGATATCAAAAGGATATCTGAAGCATGTAAAGCTTAATATGAAGCCGGCACGGCACTAGCATGATTCGAAGTGTCATTGGACAGAACTGTACTGACAGTATGTCGAGAAAATGACCTCTATCAATGAATAAGAGATAACCCAGCGCCAAGCGCCATGAACCCCACCGCAACAGTGTACAAATCATAAATCATTTAATCATGTATCCCAAAACCTCTATTTCATACGCCAATTTTCTATCCAAGCTACACGAGCGAATGGGCATCGATCTTGACATCATCCTTTTTATCTCCCATGTAATCTAATTTCTCCCGGTTGGCTTCAGGATCAACGAGTATTTCTCTCGAACTTCTATACTCGATTTCATTGTGGTTCATAATTTTTGGGGCCGGACTATTTTTTACTTCGATGTATGGTTTGGGCGCTGTTCGGAAGAGAGGTCGGAGAAATGGTATTGAGGATGTTATGATGACAGTGCAGTTTTCTACTGCACACCATACTATATAGGTAACCGAATTGACTATTATATCGATTAGATTTGAATGTTCAATGTATACAGGCTATTTGGACTTACAGGTAATATCATCGCTATTCCCCATTGTGCAGTAGGTCCTGATGACGGCCGCGATGAAAGCACTAAGATGATTAGCTAAGTTTTGATATCTCGGAAAAGAAACTTACAAAAGGCTGACTCCCAATAGAAATGATAAGAGAAACTTCAAATGCAAAGGAATATGAAGATTGATAACCATTGCAACCGGTAAAATTGTGAGAGCGAGATCGGTTAAGGAACTGGATGATCCTTGGAAATAGCCAATAGCTGCTTGTGTTCCCATTGTCCAACATTGGTCTTCATGTCCAACACGATCCCAATTGTAAGAAATATTGGAACACTCGAAGAATATTTGGACGAGTGCCATTAGATTTATAATGGCATTTTGGGCAATGAGAAAGTAAAGAAACCGTCTTATATTTTGCTGATGTCCAAGTATTCGTAGGAGGTAAACGGCGAAGGATATTCTGCCGAGTGTTGGTGATATGATACCTGCAAACGTTTTAGCGATGGTCGAACTCGACAATTTGAAGGGGACTTACCGAAAGGCTCTCCGATGAATTCAGCTCTTATAGCCATCGCGGCTTGGGTCTCGGTAAGAAACACAATGTGTCTTCCTAATCCAAAGGTTATACCCCAAGAATTGAGTGATATGTGGCAAATGCCAGAAATCTTTGGATCATGTTATTATAATGCTAGAGAAAGGGAAATGATTGCATACCATAGCAAGAATAACTAAAAGATCCTCCAGAGCAAATGCGAGATGGTATTTGGCTTTAGCGATTAACCTCAGCATTATTAATATTCCAGATATCCCGTACAGAGGCCAACATATTAGAAGTATTCGGGACGCTGAAATGATTTAGTATTTTGTACGAATTGTTGGCTCTCGAGGCAATTACCTATGGAAACATCCTCGAGGTTACTTGTCGACTCCATGAGGAAGGCGTATTATCAGGAGACGAAGAAGTATTATTTCGTCGTGATGCGGATGCCAATTGAAGCGAATTAGCAAGCAGTCATGATAGATAGAGAATGAGACAATATTACGATAAGATCAATAGGTATGGGGATTGAAATGTACTTAGATGTAATGCCAATCTTTGCCAATAATTTAGGGTGGTTCTACTAAGACGTGAAATAAAATCAAATTCATATGCCAAACCATCCATGAAACACGTAGAATATTCCAAGAAAATCATAAGGCTGCTCTGCTGGAAGAAACCTTATGTAATTATTGTTCATGTGAGACAATTAGGAGACGAATATAGCTTGAGACGATCAACGTTGCAAAGGTCTGAGCGCAATTAATTATGCCATCCAGCCCCATCCTCCTAATTGTTTCCCCGCGAAAACAAACTTTCAGATCAAGACCCAAATTTGCAGTGCATATTGACGTTCCAGAGTATATGGGATTAGGCATCTGAATGGGATCGCTTGTGGAATTCCTAATGTTCTCGCATGAAGGTACGAGAAAGCCGCAGCATGGCTACCAAGTAAGGTTTGCGTTGGTCAGATCTCGAGGTCATGCCAATAAGATATCGTGAACAATAGCAAACAGTAAAAGTGCAAAGGAGATTTCTCGTTTGGCATAAATGAATTGAATTAATTGGACACCCCCGAGGTGATACCCTAAGTTATTTATCAGCCAGGCTATGTTGTTGCTCAATCAGGAAGATATGTGAGGATGGACTTATTGGATGAGACTATGTTGTCGATCATCGACTGAAGAATCATCCCAAGTATATTTTGACAAGGTCATTTGAACAATGGTCAATGATTTAAAGTTGCATAGAGTGCTTGGACAGGTGTTTAGATCGAAGCATTCGGAAAATTTTCCTCATCTGGACAAGCTCGAAGAAGACATGAAAAACTTTATATATAGAAACAGAACGAAAACACAGCGAGAGATCTAGATGTCTGTTGTCGATAAGAACAAATCAGAAGTCCCGCGACTAGCACACTCGCCTACTAAGACTCGTGTTTCATATGTTGTGTGGGTACTTCGCAGGCTCTTCTTGTTACCAGCGAAGAGAAGACAAAAGACGACTGTGACCGAGTAACAGAGTGAAGCAGTAATGACAATTAATGAGAGGAATCTTCAGATGACATATGTAAGTGCTACCGACTCCCTCATAGAACCAATCAGTTGATGATCGATCAGCATTAGATCAGAGCTTCACATTATTGCCACGTCTGAAAAGTTCTCAAGGGTATCGAACTGAGAACGTAAGTTTGAGAGCTGCATTGATTCAATCAAATTCTAGGCAAGGAATTTCAAGAATTCCAGCTTTTGAAAAGTTGGAAGAAATTGCGTTGGGAAGAACCAACAACAATTCGCAAGCAAGATAATCATGGGCTAACGCCACAGTTCCGAAACCGATTGTTCACGTGATTCAAGCATCGATTCTCTGCAAACGCTATCCTCCAGACCGTGGCTTAAGCTTACAGTACCGCCAAAGATCACAGAGGATGATTTTGAAGTCGTCCGAATGGTACCAAACTATCCCAACCTAGCCTTTAGATGAGACGTGCAACACTCTTTGAACTATGATGCAATTGCTCAATTGCTAGCAATACAGCATCAAAAAATTGCACTCCCAAAGCAAAGAGGCGTGCGTATACGAATTACGGAGATGCAACATCATTTCTATCATCTTACTAAAGAAGAGAGAAGACGCCATTTGATAACCACGTGCTTTAGCATGCGATTGCCTTGCTATTCCCTATCGACCTTCAGACGTCATGCTTTCGACATATTTCATAGGGATTTCAACATTGGTCTTGGAATGGGGTGATTGTGTCCAAGTGTCCACTTAATAATAAGATTTGCACAGCCACATTTGCTAGTGACAAGTTTTGAAACTACCGATCGTCAGATCTACACTAATGATTGGTCGGCCTTACAGCCACATGATTTAATGACGTTAGAATAATTTGCGCCACATATGCTATGACGACTTTAGATTAGGTTGGCATTTATGGGGCATTGCCTGGTACGACCCAACCTACGAAGTTCATTCAAGCAAGAATCCAGACGAAAAAAGTTGGTTTGGGGTTGGAGATGTGTATGTTCCCCGGGTTGGTAGTTGTGGCACTGACACTGACACTGGCAGTGTGGCTCTGTGGGATAATGGGATGGTAGGATGGCGGGAATACTAAGTGAGTAGTGGGATTCAAAATTAAGAAGCTCGGTAGGTAAATAAGAAGGAATTCAGGTAATTCCCAGTCTTACAAACTCTAATAATACTATACGAAAGCCCACAAAGGTTTCTACTGGTAGTCCATTTCTCGCGCGGCTACCTTGGTTCCAAGTACTATACTTTTTTTCTTGACAGTGTGGGATGGCCCACTTTGACTAACTGAGATATACTTGATAGGTCACAATTTGCGAAAGTTAATCAATTTAGCTTGGCCCCTTACAGAAAACCTGAAAGTTTGTTAAAAAACGCGGATTTGCGGGGTACGGAGGTCAGGAACAGGTCAATATACTTACTTGCATGCTTTGGTACAACTATTCCTTGTTATGACGGCAGCAAGATGGTCTTACAATTCCCATTCCCTTTGCCTTTGCCTTTCAAAGGGCGAAGTGGAAGTGGGAGTGAATTCTTTGTTGGATTGGAACTTTGCCATACCTGGGTACCTCCTTCAATGTGACGTCACAAACAGGTTTATTGCCTCTTCATTCATCGGTCTTGAAGCATTTGAGGTCGTTGGATTTATTATATAAGGATTGCCTTCTACCTCCCACATCCTCTTTCTTTTTTCCATCATCAACAAACATACAAAGCAACAGAAAACAACTTCAAATCAAAACAAACCACAACCACTTTTTATTTTAAACCTTTAAACAATACTACATTCAAAATGACTGGAGAATCTACTGTACAAAAGGTCAAGGATGTCCTTCACATCGGTATGTATTTACTCTCTTTTCTGATCTAGATACCCTAATCTAACAGCCTCAGGTTCCCACAAGGAAAAGGACCACACCACCTCTAGCACAACACATAACACCACCGGTACTACTGGCACCCCTGTTCCAGGTACCACTCACAACACCACCGGTACTACTGGCACTCACATCCCAGGTACCACTCACAACACCACCGGTACTACTGGCACTCACATCCCAGGCACAACACACACTGGACACTCTGAAGGCTCTCACGGACCCCACAGCTCCGCTGCCGCCAATGCCGCTGATCCAAGAGTCGACTCCGATCTAGATGGAAACCGTCTTCCAAACAAGACTTCCGCTGGCTACGGCACTAAAGATGCAGCCTATGGCACAACTGGTACTCACACTGGTACTCACACTGGTACCCATGTCCCAGGCACTACTGGCCACCAAGCTTATGGACACACTGGAACAACCGGCACCACCGGCACCCACATTCCAGGTACAACTCACACTGGTCACTCTGAAGGCTCTCACGGACCTCACAGCTCGTCTCTCGCCAATGCTGCTGACCCAAGAGTCGATTCAGACTTGGATGGAAACCGTCTTCCTAACAAGACTTCTGCTGGTTATGGCACCCAAGATACTTACGGAAGTGGTCTTACTGGCTCAACCGGTACTCACCACCAAGGTACAACCGCTAGCAACACTGTCGGAGGAACTGGTTTCGGTGGAGGAATCTCCCACAGCACAAATGCTGGTCCACACAACTCCAACATTGCCAACGCCGCCGATCCAAGAGTCGATAGCGATTTGAGCAGCACTGGTAACCGCCACGGAGCTTCCACTGGACACTCTGCATTCGGTGTCTCCGGCTCCCACGCCACTCCTGGCTCAGGAACTGCTCAGAACACTGCTGGTCCACACAACAGCGACTTGTTGAACAAGTAAGCATAATTCTCTCCTATATTATTCATGAATATATACTAACAATATTTCACAGGGCTGATCCAAGAGTTGATGCCGACCTTGATGGTTCCAAGACCTTGGGAGGAAACAAGACCTACCAATAAACCACATGTACAATAATACCCTCGCTGAACGCGGCATGAATTTGCGATACCCGAGGATTGGGCATACCCGCGTAACTGGGGGGAGCTTCTATTATCTTCACACGATTGTCAGTTTAGGCTTTGGGTCATCTTTTATCTGGATATGATGGATGGGAGGATGGGATAGGATGGAGGCATGGGAAACTTAATAGTTTTACACATGATTTTATGACTTACGAAATGATATAATCACTTCTTGAACAATTTCTCTTTGTAATGATTGCTTGGTGAATGTGAAGCGGCCGGTAGAACAGTTATTGACCACTAATCGATGAATTCATCTCCCAGTCAATCCCCTCTCACTCTCCAGCCTCATCACTCTAACCTCTCACTAACAAATCCGTATCAAACACCTTCAAGCCATACCCCCACAATCAAGCTATTCTTTCCTCTCAAAAAGTTTCTGTTGCAATAATATCCCTCAACCATCTGCGGATAGTATAAAGCTCCATTCTCGACTGGTTCGAAAACTAAAGCGACATTCATCACTTCAGCATCTAAATCATGCGCTCTAACAACCACGAACATAAAAACAAGTTCCCCATCTATTATGATTTTCCCTCTTGAATTTACAAAAAGATTATTCATCGCGATCGCTCATTTATCCGGAGAGATATCGAGATTGCAGTTAGTAGGTATTCCTTCTGCAAATAGCATCAACGATTATAGGGGGTATTTGAACCCATAAATATATATATTCTAGCCTGACTTATCATTACTCGGTACTTACTCCATTCCTCCTATACAAAACGTGCATAAAACAGTAACCTTCAAAAATAAAAGAATTTAAATATAGCGAAGTAAGTGAGTGAAAGATATCGCTTATAGATACAACTGGTTAGGGGGAAATTAATAGCATTTAGTCGCCGACTAAGAAAAAGCCGGACAATTTACTAATTAATGACAGGCAGCGAATAGTTTTGAGGGTTGTACTAGTAGCTAGTAGTTAGTTAACTGTGGCCAGAGTTTTAGTTTGAGAAACGTACGAGCTAATGTTAGTGAGTACGCTAGAGGAGTAGGGTTGAGGCTAAGTGAGTGTGCATATGGAGCTAGTGATTTTTGGGGGGAATATGGGGGATGGGATGTATAGAGTTTTTTTGTAGTTTGTGGTTGGGAGTTTAGGTAGGTATCAGGTTAGAATTGAGGAGATGTTTTCTGGTGGGTTTATTGATGACAGTTGTAGTTGAAGTATGCTTGCTGGGAGATCATCTCGGGGTGTGATGGATGGTGCTAGTGCCCAGGTATGATTTTGAGGTAAAAACAATGTGGTGTAATAAATTCTTTTGATAAAGCTTGGAGGATTCGATGGGTAGTGAAAGATTTGATAGATTTGATGGACTCAAGGAATCAGACAAATTTGTGAAAGTTCACCCTAAATTTACGGTCTTCATGGTTTCCCGGCTAGCTGGTTCGTAGATTTTAGGAATATCCCCAAGAATCTAGGATCGAAGAGCGATATTATCGTTTATCAATCTTGAATAAATCTATGTTTTGCTTATACCTGGGACAAACGAGACTCATAGCCTTGCCAGTACGGAAGCGAAGGCACTTACTTTCTGTACTCCCGAACGCAGATTTCACCTGGATCGAGACAATGAATAGAGATATTTGAAACAATAGCCTTGAAGTGAACAAGGCACGGTATGGAAGTGTGACGGTAACCTCCTAGCATATTTTTTTCCCCCAGGGTGCAACAACAATTAATGAGGATTTCAGACAGAGTGAGCAGGATTCCAGAAGTGATGAACTTCCGCCATCACACCTTGTTTAGCAAAAATCGACTTCTTTTTGATCCAATCCATTTCGTCTTGATTACCTAGACAACATGATATACGACGGAGTGCTCACATGCTAGGTACGACGTAAGTTGGTGCCGAAAACCTCAAATCAGAGTTCAACAAAGATTTCTCATGCCAACCCTATCAACTACTTACCCAGTCTTTAAAGAGAGTCCTCATTCTAATCGCCCAACAACGAATAAACAAACTTTACATACTCTGACATCTCCATTTACCTGCACAACTTTCTTCGTTCCGCACTCCTGGTGATTAGTTTGAGGGCATTTTGATATCAGTTTACCCGCCACAGCTTTGATTTACCACCTGGTACGCAAGCATGGATTCAAAAAGTGCTCCCGCGGAGTCTACTTCACGCTTGTGGGTACATACCACAAAACGAGTGAAGAGTTATATATCAGGACTGTTATGAAAGAGTTACACTAAATCTAAAGATCCATTCACATGATCTACATATCACACACGAAGATACCTTACAATAACCCCAGAGCCGTTTCCCGTATATGGCGTAGCAAAGCGAAGGAAACTTCTCTTCACTCCATGCGCGAAAGATAAACCAAGCGGAGAGAGAAAGGAAAAAGAGGGAACTCCATGTCAGGTTCTGAAGCAATGTGTACAATGCGCTTTCTATTAAAACATTCACAGTGTTAATACCAGGAGATACTTTTCCCTGGTTTGCGATCGATATATCCCCAAATCGAAATCGCCAGCTGTGTTTTTCGATTTTGATTATATTTTGAATCTTGATATTTTTCAATAGGGTGAATGAGTATCTTTATGTTATTCTCGGAGTCGGAATGAATGAAGAATCTACACCTGTATAATTCCATTCCATCATTACGTTCTTTCCCCAATGAGATAAAAAGGCTTGCAGGTTAGTTCTTACCTTAAGACACCCTTATAAATAGTATTAATACCAAATCCCTCTCAGTGCCCGTTAATCCTACAAGATGTAATCACAACAAAATCAATACTCATTCAGTACTTTAGTAGCATTACTTACATTTGATCATTCATATCACAATACCAATAAGTAAGCTAATCCCACCTATCCAATTCCCAGGATAATCGAAAATAACACGATTACTGATCAACAAAACAGCAATTACTACATCTATACCCATTGAAAAACAAAAATGGTTCTTTTCAAGTTTTCCAATAGGTACGTCATCAATTTCACACTCGCATACATAAATCCAGCTCCAGAACTTCTAGCAATAATGTATGCCGAGGTATATATATCCTAATCTCCGTACCCAGATTCTCCATCCTTCCCGTGAAGCACATCCACGACGATGAAGACGAGCAGGATTCGACTATCGAGTCCCCATCCCCAGTTTTATCGCCATCGAAACGCACCTCAAGAAATACTCCTTCCTACCATTCTCGCTATAAGCCTTCCCGCGCCAAACTACCACCGTTTCTGAGAATCCCCTGCGAATTGCGATGGATGATTTTCGACACCCTCGTAGCGTCCATTACCGAAATCGAAATCAGTCCATCGTTCATCGATACTTTCCACGCTCTCCGTCTCAGCACCAAAGGTCTTCGAGACGAAGTTATAGGATGGCAGAGGAAGAGACCCGATGTTATGAATATTTTCCCCTATGGCTGTTTTATCCCCCACCACACCACCTTCGTTTTGAAAATCGATCATCGCTGGAAAAAAGTCGTCAAGCACAAGACGGTTTCCGGATCCCACGTGACGTTTAAGAGCGGTCCTAGATGTAAAAAGCAAAATGCAGCTCTTCGCCAAGAAACAAAAGCCATCAAATACATGACGCGAGAACAAGCATGGTACAGTTTCTGTCGCGCAGTAACCACATTCCACATGTCCAAAATCCATCTCAAATTCGAGATCTCCCTCCCCGAAGAACTGGAACCCAGCAGTCAGGATAGCGGACTAGGTCCCATTCCGCGCGAAGAATTATTCAACGCGCTCGCTACGTCGCGATATCAGGAAGGCGCATGGGCATCCCAACACTTATATCTCCGCGGAACACTCGACCAACTGGCCAGTATGTATCGAACGGATACGCTTGCGCAAATAGGGGATATGGTGCAAATTGTGCAGAAGACGGCATTTGACGCGGAGACATGGACGATGTTTCGTGATAATCGGTGGGAGGCGCATGAGTATGAGACGCTTTCGTATCCTTTCGATGTGACGTATTGGGAGGATGAGAAGGATGCGATAGATGAGGAGGGGAGAGAGGGAAAGGTGGTGTATGAGTATGGGGGGAGAGTCATGGAGGCGGTGATTGAATGTGCGGAGGATATGCGCAGGGGTCCGTTGTTTGTGGTGCAGTCTTCGGTTCCGCCTCCGGTGAATGAGGAGCATGCTTTTGTTTTTTCGAGAGGCTGGTTGCAGGGGACGATGACTTGTGCGTGAAAGAGTTATGGGTAAGGATTTGGGTTTGGGTTGCATGATTAATAACTTCAAACTCATTCGTGATATCAAAATGAGAAACAGCGTTGGAGGTGTTAATCTAAGCGAAGATTTGAAGAATCTCGTAAGAGGGGTGGATGAACCTACTCTATACCACAGCATTGATGATTAACCTTGGAATGATTAGACAGATACCGAGTTAGTTTAATGAGATTATATACTTGGGTACCAATCGTCTGAAAAATTCGTCTGCATTTATGTAATACTTTGTTACTTTGTGAAGAGATATCTCTAGTACTATTCATACCATCATCACTCATTATCACTGATCTCATCTAATCACCTATCACATCTCATCTATATAATCAATACAAGATTTCGAATATGAGAGTTAAGAAATTCACAAACGTAATCACGAAACTGCGTCTACTGATCCGATACACTTACTTTGTTTCTCTTACTTTATCTATATATCCTTTCCAATCCTCTCCATCTCTATCTCCATCTCTCTTTTCATCTCCCTCTCCCTCTCTCTTTCCATAAACCAGCAATTGCCTAATACACACAACACACACAACACACACAGCACACACAGCACACACAGCACACACAGCACACACAACATATACAGCTCAAACTTCAATAAATACCTAATTACCTACTCTACCTACCTAGTAATAAGCCACCACCTTAATATAAGCGGTGACTTGGAAGAGGATTTTGATAATGAGAGTTCAGTGAGTACCTACTCATAGTAGCGACAATAGAAGTCGACAACGATATAGGATTTTACAATAGCTACATCCCGAAAGAAAACGAGGACTGAAATGCAAAAACCAAGATATATCTATCTCCTTCCCTATAACACACACATCACAACTCGCTCAAATATACTCACATGGGCCAGCCCCAACACCTTGTTTTGCCTCCAAGAATCCCCGAGACGAGCACTCAAAACCAACAACTGACTGAACAAAATTGGTATTTATCACTACAAAAGTAATTTTCCTTCATGAAAACATAAGCTATCCATCTTCCAAGTAACCTATTTACCTCATCACTTCATCTCACGCCACCAATCACCCCAATTATTTTCTACTCCATCCTTCCCAAACCCTTCTATATACAACGCATTCATCCATAGCTCTTCCCCACTTGCTTCACCCAACATCAACTTGATTTCGAAATTCCCTTCCTTCTTCTCCTGTCCTCCCCGTCTTTTATCAACATTTTTTAAATCTTCGGGCGCAAAAACACACGGAATTCAAACTACCTGTATGCATTTACTCAAAGGACCTGGGCTATTGCATTTAATCAAGTGGGATGCCTTCATATTCAGCAAATCCTAATGCGAGGTTCATGTTTTCTATCACAATGTTAGCTTCCTGTTCTTTCATATCAATGCAAACATGATCAAGAACGTTTTGAGAAAAAGATAAAACTTACGCAAACATTGAGTTGCAGCTCCCTTCAACAAATTATCAATGGTTGCACAAACAACCACTCTCTTGCCACTGCTGTGTACTCCAAAGCCACCAATCTCTACACCATGCTTTCCACTAATATTCTTAACACTTGGTGCTTCTCCAGTAATCTTAACCAATTTCTCTCCAGCATATCGCTCTTGGTAAAGATTTCTGATATCTCTACTAGTCATCTTCTCCTTTAAAGGAATGGAGATAGAGTGATGAATACCCTGGAACCAGACTGCAACGTGAGGAATGAATGCAACTTCAATATCTAATTGGTTGCTGATTTCGCGTTCGTGAATGTGATCAGTGAGAGAGTAAGGAATGATGTTACCAGTAAGGTTCTCGACATCATTCTTTGGAGATGGTTTGGTACCTGCTCCAGAGTAACCTGATACACCGAAGATGGTTGGCTGACCACCAAGGAATGGTACCAATGGAGCAATTCCAAGTTGAGCTGCGGTAGCATAACAACCTGGGTTGGAAATTCGAGTTGCCTTGGCAATATCGGATCTGTTGACTAATTCTGGAAGACCATATGTCCATTTGCTATCAAATCGATAATCAGCAGAAAGATCAACAATGACACTGTTTTGAGGACCCTTGCCCTCGTTGATTGCATCAACGAAAGGCTTGCAGACACCGTTTGGTAGTGCCATAACCCAACAGTCAATTTCACCATTCTCTTCCATTCTGCGAACATCTTCGGGGGAAAGGTTTTCATAGGTAATATCTCTCTTCTCATAACCCTTCAACTTTTGTCCAGCGAGTTCTCTTGATGAGACATGTCTAAGATCCATGTTTGGGTGAGCATTGAGGAGACTAATCAAAGCTTGTCCAGTATATCCTCTGGCACCAATCAAAGCAACCTTAGCGGGTTGAGTGTTGGATGAGTTTTGCTTGCCAAAAGGAGGGTTAGGATTAGTAGTTGTAGCATATCCTCGTCCTGATACAGGGAAGCGGAAATTTCGGGAAGATTTGACAGCAGGTCTACGAGCAGAAGTAGAGAAAGCTCGGGCTTGCTGCCTGATACCACCCTGACCAGACATGGCGGCGCTCATTCCAGTAGCTGCTCTAGCAGCACGGTGAAGTCTTGCCTCAAGGTTAGCATCCCCGAGCATAGATCTACCGTGAGTGGCAAACTCAGTCATGAGATCCTTGACTTCATTACCATCCGTAATTCCATACCAGAACATAACCTCTCCATTCTTAGACAAGCTACCATCAGCCTTATCGAAGAACCAAGTCAAATTTTCATCATCCTCTTTAACAGTCCAAACCAACTTGCTGTGATCTTTCTTGATAGCAGCGAAGACATTATCAGCAACGTTAGTCAACCATCCAGCCTTAGTAATAGTAAAGGTAGCCAAATTAGAGAGAGAACTTGGAGACTTTGGAGGAAGAACAATTGCAAGAGCATCCATTGGCTCGTCAAAATAGGCCTTGAATTCCTTGTTCTTGAGTCCGTCAACATATCTGTCAACAGTGGCTCGTGCATCCAAACCTTCACGATCCCGCACAAGAACATCCTTCAATTTCTGGATATCCTCGAACTCGGAAAGAGCGCTGACAGTAGCTAATTTGTTGCCTCTTCGGATCAAAGTTCCCGCTCCGGTATCGGTGAATAACTCTTTTTGAAGATCAGCTGGGTGAATAATAGCAACACTGGAAGATCTTGGGAGGAGATCAAGCAATTGCTTAGTCTCCTTGATCTTCAATCTGGTACCATATCTGCACCACCATTGTGACATCAAAGAATCATATTCCTCATCGAGGTTGATAGCAGAAATCTTCTCGTTGGTATCCGCATTGAAAAGTCCTCCCTTCTCAGACAAGTAAACAATCTTCAATGGTTGCAATTCCCTAGCAAGTTCTCCAGCCGCAACATCAGCATTGACGTTCAAGACTTGACCCTCAGGAGTCTCAGCCATAGAAGTCAAAATTGGCAGACATCCCGCATTGATAGCAGCTTCAATTGGACCCTTGTTAACCTTGTTGATCTTGCCAACCAAATTGTATTTCTCCTTGTCCAAATAATCCGCACCAAAAACACCAGAAGTGATTGGTCTCGCTCTGACTCCCATCTCCTCCAACTTCTCAACCAACTTCAAGTTCTCCTCCAAGAATAGCTTTCGCGCAACTGCCAATGTCTTTCCATCTGTAACGCGAATGCCCTCTTCGAATTGCGGTTCCACGCCCGCATCTTCCAATAACTTATTCAATTGTGGTCCCGCACCGTGTACAACAACTGGGAATAGACCCACATGGTTGAGGAACGCAAGGGCAGAGGTGAGAGATTCGAGATGTTCAGTAATGATCGCACCACCAACCTTGATAACTGCGAATTGTTGAGAAGACACGGAGCTGAAATGTGAGAGATATTGCTGAACTTCGCGCTTGGAGCCAATGTTGCTGAGGAGTTGAACAACGGTCGAACGAGTTGAAAAACTATCTGCAGCAGGCGCAGAGTATTGACGTCTGGATGAGAGAGCTACGGCGGTGGTAGCTTGTGGGAGGGATCTCACAGTCGAAGAGGAAGGGAATTTGCTAGTAGCAGTGCGTGCTCTTCTCGCAACAACAGCTGCTCGAGATCGAAGTGCCAACATGATGGGTGGGGGGTTAGAATCGATATGGAGTGGAGAGATTACTCAAAGTGAAATGTGTTGAGGACAACAAACTCTGCCTTCTTATAACTTCTTTTGTGCAGAGCTTATGAAAGAGAAATTCGATGCAATTCAATGCCAAACAAACGTTTGATCCGAGAGTTATCTCATGCAAGGCGGGGAGGATTCGAAGATGTTGATTTGGAGAGTGCTATGAACTGAAAATAACGCAGACTAGAGGGATATAGAGTGTAAGTGAGTCAATTTCTTCAATTGTTTTGTGAATAAACCTCTCGCAGTATTCTTCCAAGAAAAGAATGAAAGAAAACAATCAAGATGAACGTGAAGACGAATAAAAAATATATCTCATACCTTTTCCTCAACTTTCTTCACAATTTCAATTTCAATGAAAATGTAAGTAGAAGTAGATAATACTCATCAGCTATCAAAAATGACAGTCATAGTTCCTAAATGCTCTGGTAATAAATTCAATCTGGATTTAACCCCTCAGGGATTTGATTGACCTTGTGCCTTGTGAAAATATAATGTGGAGAAGCGCCGATGTTCTACGATTGGTTGAAGTGTTTGGAATGGGTTGGATTTTCAGATGGTGGAATATGATTGGGTTAGATATGGACTCTTGGCATGAAGAATTACCCCACCTGGAGAAGTTTTTATTCCATTTTATCGTGTCAAACTTTTCTCCCAAAAGCTTCAGACTTCACTGGATACACACGTCCCATCCATGTCTTGGTACATGAGTGGGAAACGAAGGTGCGGAACATCCCTTCGTTCCATTTTGTGTGAAATCTGGAGGTGCGTGGGATGAAGGGGAAAAAGTCTTCAACGTGCAGACTGCAGCTAGTAAGTAATAAGGTAGTAAGTAATAGTATAGTTGGACCTTGGGAGTGGTAGATAAGAAGAAACATATTAGATCGTATTGATCAGTAGTGAAAGTCAATATGAAAGTAAATACGAACATAAATAACAATATCAGCATCAGCATCAATATCAACATTGACAACAATGCCAAAGAATAGAAATCCTCAACAAGCAGGAACTCAGCAACATCTTAATACATACAGATCATGATCTCATCAGTCATAACTCCTCACAATCATCAAGCAATTCAATTCAAACCAAACCATTCAAGCACACTTTCCCAATCCATCAATCCAATCCATCCATCCATGACGGAAGCAAATATCAATCCCTCCTCTTCCCTTCCTAGTACCCAGAGTCCACTCACTCACTATCCAGTCCAGTCCAGTCCGTAGTCTACCCACCCACCCACTCATCAATCAATCAATCACACCAACCAATCCGATCAGCCCCCCTCTAAACTTTCCAAGCCCCCCAGACATCATCACATCATCTCATAATCTTATCAGATCCGCTCTGATCACTGATCTCGGTCCAATGACACCAAAAACTGATCCATCCTCCTTCCTCCTTCCTCACCCTAGTAGGTACTCACCCTACCCACAACCCAACTCTCACGTAACCATTTCGTAACTGATACTTGGGTATCATATCCAACCCTCCTAGTTCCTTTGTACGTACCCATTCCATCCATTCATCCATTCCACTCATCCATTCTCCCAGTCCTTCAAAACTACTACACGCATTACATCGTACGTAGATAAAATCTACTATCCACCAAACAGATACCCGAACTCGACTCCCTCACTCATTGCATATCTTTTCCGCTCCTCATACCAACCTCACACCAACCAACCAATCTACCTACCTATCTTTCATCAAAAGATAAACAAATGCACACCAAATACATTTCCCGTATTCTCCAGAATCCTTCCAGATTAATCTCTAGACTTCACTGAGAAAGATCCACCAAAGTCGCTATACTCGTAGCATTCCAAGGTTCTTCATATCCTACCTAACTAGGTAGGTAATAAGTGCTTTTTGCTATACATAGATAGTTCTAGCTCCCTAGACCAGAAACAACATTAACATTTAGGTCTTACTCATACCCTCAAATCAAAAAGTGTGCGAGGACTAGTCTTATTCTCTCAAGTAGCTAGCAGTGGCGTTGCATGCATACCTACCTACTTTCTAGCAGCACAATATCATTCATCCATCGTTCATCATGCATCACTCATGATTTCAATCTCACTACAGACCTTCCTTCACAACCCAACCAACGTTAAAACACACTACATCTCACTCGCTCACTCATAATCCACGGGTACACATATAAAAAGTCATAATCTCTCCATTCTATTACCATCCACCAAATACTACAAGATACAAATCCCCCTTTCAAGCTGAATATCCCATTCATCCATGTTCGTAGTCTGATTGAAGATCGTTGACCAGAAGCCAAACCAAGTTAGATCATAAGAAATGGATTAGAGGTTCATCAAGTCAAACGATATCAATGTGACGCCTTCATGAAAAAAAGGAAGAACCGATCATGTAAAAAATCTCAAAAATCTCAACTCCTGAATCGTTAAAAGCCCCTTCGTTGCCCTCCTAGCTTTGCAGGTCCCCCATGCAAAAGCCTAGGAGAATCTGGTGTCAAGTGTTTCGTTCCATGAAAGTCCGTACAAACGTTCATGTATCTTTTCTTTCATAATCTCTGTACCCAAGTATCCCGTCATTCAAGTCCGTTTTCCCATTCTTCGTTCGTACTCAGTTTAATGCTTGGAAGCAACAACTAGAATCTCATTAGCTGTATATCCATAAATTGGGTCAGAGCGACTCACCAGCAGGAACTACGATGATAATGATTAGGATGATAATGCCTGCAATCAAGCACATCCTCATCTTCATATCCTATTGTCCAAAATGTTAGCCCAGCCCCCTTAATTTTTACCAGAGATCGTCATTTACCTTCCACCACATTTGTTTGCGGACTCTGTTAGCTCCACGACGGAAACCTTGCGCTGAAACTGCGAGACTATCGGTTTTGTCTTGAAGAGAATCTAAATGGGCACCACGTTCCGAGACCTTGTTAATGTTTTCGCGCATTACACCAACGGTATCATCGATAGTCTAAAAGGGAATAGAGGTCAGCCAAAGCTCTGCAACATAAATCAAAATGCCCTCGAGTTGTCAAAGTTTTCTGGTGAATTTGGAGCCCCTTTGTGATTGAGAAAGTTTTGCCAATTACACATTGTGCTCAATATCTGAGGAATCGTTGCCAATATGTATAGTCGCAACCACCATATCTCCGGTCTTTTGTGTTGTGGTCGGCAAGATACGATTTTCATCGGAGGTCGTATTCAGGCGGCTAAAGCACATGCGCAGCAAAACCATCATCATGTAATTTATCGATGCCAGCACAATCTGCACCTCTACTCAATCTCATATTTTGAGAATATATCTCCAAAACGTGACTTTCGGGCGCGATATATTTGTTCTGTGGGTTGTTGATGCTTATCGCATGGTCGGTCGGTCGCAAAATCGGCATATGCATGATGATGACAGGGTGACAAAACTCTCCATCAACTCCCGAGACTCAAAATTCATCGACAGACAACTTCTCTACCCGTCGGAAGATTGTATATCACTTACAGCTTGTAATGCCGCCGTCCTCTGGTTACCTCCTGCTTGTTGGGAACCGGCACCTGCACCAGCAGCTCCTCCGCTGGGGATATAAGGATCATATTGAGGTTCTCGGTGGTCCGCCATTGTGTTGTGTTTGTGGGTATAGGTATTAATTTGATCGTCGAGAGGTCGTAAATTTTACTTTCGCTGTGATTGAGATGATAGATGGCTCAGCAAGAGTTTGTGTCGTAAATAAACCAGGTTGCGTGGGTATTTGTTGTTATTGTTTTGTTGGAGATGGAGGAAGATGTGAGTGATGGAATAATGGGTTGAATAAAGTTCGGGTTCTGGAGCACGTTTAGAAGCGAAACAACAGAAGGCCCAAACGTGATTGATCTTTGCCAAGGGGCTCTTCAAGGTTAATGGTTAATAGTTGCTTTCTTTGAACAGCAGTGAATCAAAACTCAATAATCAATTAAATTCAATTGAGGATCTAAACAGAAAATGTAAATGAAACAATAAACAATAGAAACAGTACAAAAACAAGAGGGAAAGGCGTACAATTTATTTGAGTTCGAGTTATTGAAATACGAACGGCTTCATCGGAATCCGTTCTAATTCCAGTTGGTTGCCAACCTTTCTGTCTACGCAATTCATGATGAGCGCTAGCTATCTAACTTATCCTGCGCCTACTTAATCTACACGTGATACTCCATCCAAACCCTGTCGTTGTAAATTCCTGTGGCTCTCAAGAGTCAAAAAAAGATGGCTGTGTCACAGTGGCGAAACATTGAAGATTTCACAAAGTTCTCAAAGAAACGAATGCGGAACGTACTTAAATCTGATCATACGTTGGTGCTGCTATCAATGCTGTCAATCTTGTCAATGCGACTCGTCCTGTCGGGGTTATATTATATTTTGGCTTAACGTGTTGATTTGCACATGTTTGTAAATTTATTGTGGCAAGTTTGACAGACACTTTCCCCCGGATTTTGATGCATTCGTAATATACCTAGTTTGGAATTTGTAATCACTATCCTCGTATCTGTTCTGGAGGTGAATTCAGGGTCGAGGGAGTCAAGATTTATGTACGTCAAGTGGTGAACAGGAAACATAATGAATATAAAATTTCGTGAGCTTCGATTGAACTATTATATAGATAATCTAGACGCCCGCCTACATTCATCTACTCGTAAAAGGTATCAAGAACAAAGTATCAAAGAAGTTGGTAAAACTTCGAATCACCAAACCACCCTATTCATAAACACCTCCCCTCCTTGAACACCAAATCTCCAATTTCATTGCCTCCCCAAGAAAGTAAAGAAAAACAAGAAACGCAGTAGTGAAATCCAAATGCTTTTAACCTAACTCCCCTGTGCTCCAAAGATTCAGAAATATCAATTATCCCATAATCCATTCTTCCCCCAGTTGTAAGTCGTGTAAGATGTAAAAAAGAAAGCTAAATATGGTAAAAGGAGACAAAGAAATATCATCAACCGAAAAATGAAAAATATGAACACGAGAATGTCAGAACAAAGAGAATAAATGTCTTCGTTTATCGTGAGAATTAAGGAAAAGAAGAAAAAGAGGGAGTTTTAGTAGAAGAAGAAGACGAAGAAGGAATAGATAAATAGGGAACCCATAGATCAAAATAAAAAGAGATAATGAATAGAATGAAGAGCGCTGAAACATCAACATGAGAATAGTGAGTGGTATCGCGTATCAGCTGATTGAGTGGTGGTTTCCGAAATGGTGAGATGGAAATACATAAACCTATGTACAGTTAGAAGAATGAAAACTTAGACATGAAAATAGTGAACTCAACGTACCATTGCATCTA
The DNA here is from genome assembly GCA_004786225.1 of Botryotinia narcissicola. Lineage (NCBI taxonomy): Eukaryota > Fungi > Ascomycota > Leotiomycetes > Helotiales > Sclerotiniaceae > Botryotinia > Botryotinia narcissicola. Next base: position 8,069 of record PQXJ01000455.1, on the reverse strand, counting down.
TGTAAGGATTTTGTATCGCCGTGATAAGAAACTTCGAAAGGAAATTTTGCAAAAAAGCATCGAGATGTCGAACAAAATAACCCCCTCTCCCCTCTGAAAGAAAAGAAGTCCATACCAAAAAGACTTGCAACTCAGCGTTGGATCTTAACATACTATTAAAGACCTTCAGGCTAGGCTTCAAGCGAACTTAAGACGGATTCATCACAAACCCTCGCTCTGAACCACGTTCCCACAGAGGTGGTGAAACAAGAAGAGACCTTCGTCTTGGTCGTGGAGATTGAAGTATGGGTGTCTGAATCTCCTCGTATACTGTTGGCGACATCAAGTTTATATCATTCAATGGCAGAAATGTCGATTTCGTCTTTATTGGCCCTATTTCCTCGGAATCTAACAGCATTTGTCCAATACTAGCAATTTTTAAAGCATCCCATGTGCCTTCACGTCTAGGGCCTGCTTCCCTTAAGATCGTGACCGCATCTCTCCTTATTTTTTGATCAGGACACGCGTATATCACAACGAAAAGAGAAGGAATAATCCCCGCATCGAAGACGAATGTCTTCAAGAATCGAGGATCGGAAACAAGCTTTTGACTGAGAGAGATGATTTGACGAAAGATGGGAAGGAAGTGATCGGAAATCCTGTAATCAAGGAAAACTCCTTGACCCATGAGTCCTATCCCGAGAGCCTTAATCTGAAGAGTGGTGGCAGCAATAAAATGTGCTTTACCCGAAGGAGATTGTGCATAAGAAATGATTGGCTGAAATGCTCTTTGCCAATCTTGAAAGCTAGAACTGAACTTAGGAAACTCGAATCCAGTGAGGATAGGAGATGATGCTTCTGGGTGAAGCTTTTGAATTCTTGAAAAGCTGATTGCCAAACCTTGAGGAGAAAGATCCGGTGATGCCAAGCGCCTTTGTAGGTCTGCCCTTGGTATCTTCGGGAGAGAGTGGTATAGCACATGTTCTAAATGAACTTCGGCTTCTGCGAGATTGTCAAGTTGTCTAGGAATGTCCGGTTTGGGTATATCGTTTGAAATGAGATCGAGGACCTTATCGCTCAATGAATCTGGATCATCTGGTCGTGTCACGATTGCCAGAGCAAGGTGGAGATACGCAGTGACAATCTCATTTTCTACCAAATCCGGCGCAGGAGAGCTCAATAACGGATTGTGGTGGGGATGACTTGAAATTGCTTCATGATGGTGCATCATTTTAAGTGCACTATAAATGTGTTTGTCGGCCAGCTGAGTGTTGCCATCTATCAGACGCCGGGATCAGTAATTGTGTAGCAGAAATGCTCAAAGAGAGAATGGAGCTTACGAAAATTCTCAAAGCAAAATATAATGAGAGACACAAGTAAAGGTATGCGAAGAGAATTTTGACTCGTTCGGATTAGGTTACGAAGATACCGAATGGATCTTCCATATTGCTTCAGAGCGTATCGACGGTGCATCTCTACTTGATCGGCTATATCATACGCGATTAGTACTACATTACTAAGTTATCTTTGGGACTTACAAATCCTCTTGAAACCGGCTTCACCTTCTCTCGGGTCTATGCATTTCGAGACTTTCATTGCTTTGCTCAAAGCAGCGATTGCGGTGGCAGCATGTCGGACAGATGTATCAATATGACAAGATTGAAGGATGATGACGTTGAACAGTTTCTTCTTAAACCCTCCGGCGAGCTCGAAGACGGTCTCTTTACAGAAGAAATCAAAATATTGAGCCTCTTGTTCATTACCGAAGTTCAACACGGAGATACGAGGTGGTATTGAGAACGGTGGAGATTCTACGACTTCTTGAGATATGCCAGTAGATATAGTTGGGCCCATCAGCCAAGCCGGCTTATCCTAAAACTGGTGTTAGTATTGCCAGATTAGAGGATAGATTGAAGTTATACCTTAGGACTATACTCGTAGCCATCGCACTTCCTCCCGAAGTTTATGCATCGCATGCACGATGGTTTGGTCTCATCACATTTGACCCTTCGCAGCCTACAATTGAACGAACTGTTAGTAAATGATCGGATGGTTACCTTTCAACATAAGAAAATTTTCAGTATGATGAAAGAAACCACAAACTTCACACTATCAACATCCAATCGATCATGTGGATCAATCGAACATTTCAGTCACCACTTTTACTCACTTGCAAGTGGTACACCCTGTCTTTGACTTCTGCCTGCACGCACGTGTCTTCCTAAAAGACAGTGGAGATGGCCCTGCTAACGTGATATCTGAAGAGAAACTCATTGCCATCTTGAGAATATGGCAATGATGAGAAGTGAAATGTGAGAATATGAAATAGCCAATTAGAAAAGACGAATTGTATGAAACAATATGCTAGCCTCAGAAACAGGGCTAGGATAGGAGAGAAGGGGAGTAACAGTGAGAGAGGAAGCCTGGGGAGATCCGAGACTTCTAAACGCGCGCAAGATTCCAAAGGAGAGTAAGAGATTGAAGTCAGCGTTAGGAGATCCGGCTCCTTGATGAGGAAATCAACTACGTGTATAAGTCTGCGGCGGTGAAGATAACAGCGGTAAAGATAAAAATGATTCTTCCATTACTATATAGGGCTGGTGATGGAGATAAAGTACTCCACGCGGATGTGTATTAAAAGCAGTAATCATAGTGCTCATTGTTGATGATACAAACAAGGTGATGTTGTTGGAGTGTGGATCCGAAGTGTTATATTTTTTGATACTATATTTAAAAATAGAAATGACAGAAATGTAAAGACAAGGTTACAATTGGTTGAATTAATTTTCAATAATTAGTGACCAATATATCTTCCAATCAAAGGAGGGGATTCTATTTCAAAAGTGTCGTAACCCTTGACTTATCCCTAATTAATCCTTGCCCCGATCTTATCTTCTCATCAAATCCCAAGGTTTCCTTAAACGCGCGACGGTGAGGGTAGATGATTCCGTGTGCGTGCCTTGCATGAGATATTTGCAGAATCCTTCGAACATCCGTAAGGTTATTATGTGATCTGTGCCAAATCGCCCAATACCACTCGATGGGGATGGGGGAGATTAAATCCCATTTCTATTTGAAGATATTCATACTTCGTCCTCACTCATGAGAGACGAGGCTGAAGAATCCCTTATTTGGGATTTGGCGCACCGAGAAGTTGAGACTCATCGTGTTTAGGCGCATCAATCATCCGTATTAATGTCATGGTCCTGGGAATGGGAAGTTCTTGAAGGATGCAAAGGACCCGAATACGTGCGGGAAATGGCGATACCAGGAAACGGCAGATCTTGTAGGATTTCTTCATACCATTCTTCACTTCGCCCACTAAGAATAGAGATTAATTCTATATTACTCCGTATGTCTTCGCATGCCTGGACAATCCGTAGGGCTCTCAATCTGAGAGTCCTGGAAAAGCTGAGGATGTAATGAGGTAATCTATATTAATACTTCATCTCATTTCCGTTCTCTTAAATGTCAGCTCCTGCTCATTGATCATCGTTGATGTGCCACTCCTTCTATATAAGGTTGTCTTCCTTTCTTTATTAATTTCGGTGTGTTGGCTGCAGCTGCTGTTGGCCGTGGTTATATCTGACACAAATCCAGCATGAGTTCTATATGATCGCATGTCAATCGGGGTAGCAAAATGGGGCCCCACAGTGAACAACGATGACCAAGCATTGAAAGAGTCCTGCGAACATGAGAGGTCAATGTATGAGGTATGAAGGAAGTTGGCTAAGTATGAGATTGATTCAGAGCCACAGAGCCATAGAGCCACAAATCCACCTCGCTGCCGCCCGAGGATTGAATTTCCCAGATCATTGATCACCGATCACATGATCGATCATGATATCAAACAAATCAACCAATGAGCGCACAACAGTTGAGCACAGAGGCTGCCATCTCATTTATGCTCCACTAAGTTTCCATCCAGAAATTACGAAATCCAAACAGAACTTTATTTCGACCTTCTAGGTAGGTATCTATCCGGGGTAGGCTTCGAAGCAAAAGGACTCTGCTCTTTTAGCTGAGACAATACGGCAGCCACATCACGTTGACTTGGCGATAAATTTATTGGAAAAAGAATAAAAGCTGGAGGTTCTTGGAATCACCTGCATCATCATTCTGCCCATGCCAAGTCGACCATTATTTATTGGCCTAGGCATTATGCAAAGTCCACCTGCACCCGCACCGGTTGTCTGACCAAAGTCGGTTTTCCGTGGTCATGGAAATGACTGAAATGACTGAAATGACTGAAATGACTGAAATGACTGAAATAGTATGGAATGGGTCGGAGTGTAGATGGACCGAATGATTGTGTGGCTGGTAGGCTAAATTCTGAGCAGGTAGGTATTGGAGAGAAGACGAAAACAATTCATTCATCATCTGAATAATTGCAACAACAAGGCTGATGAGTGAGCGATGGACTCATTATGTAGATGCTTTATTTCTTTCTTTTTTATAGACACGGCACCTACTAGATCGTACCTGGATAGATATGCATTCATCCATCTTATTTTTCTTTTCTTACCTTTCCACATCTTACCAAGAAATCAAATACGAGGCTTGGTTTGAATTTCTTTCAAACCTTCCGGACTGATCGGAACATCTTTTTCTTTCAAGGAAATACAAGTTTAAGAGCCGAGACTTATTCTTCTCCACAATCTTCTTCTTATTCTATTTTCCCAAAGTCTACTACTTCTTACCCAGTAGACACTCACGAATCGGATTCAATACTGTACCGTTAGTACTGTTAGTATGGATGCCACTTTACTCAACCCTACTGCACGGTACTTGATTTAACTCAACGCCGACGAAGGTTCGTTCCTCGTTCCTCGTTCCTCTATTACTTTTTACATTCTTGGTGTTGAATCCAAGACTACTCCGCCTCATTATCCTTGCTTCTCTTGATAAATCTGCATTCCCCGCAAGATCATCATCTAGGATCCTACTACATCTGCGCCTTCCATCAATACGAGAGAATTCCAAAGATTCGTCACTACCTACCTGGTAAGATCTTACAACACAACCAACCGTTTCTTTAATCTCAATAAATCTCTTCGCTCGACAACCACCAACTTCATCAAAACAACAACATTTATTTCCATAATAATCATCCTATTATGGTGTTGGTCCCGGTTTTGCTACAACCAATTCGCTCTTTGGTTTAATTTTTGGGACTTTTGCTCACTCTCTCCCGAAATCAATTGGGTCGTTCAATTGTTCGTTCACCAGCTTGTTGATCTTGATTCTTGGGAAATTAGGGTATAGAAAGTTCGAGGAGAATAATTCAATCGTTTATCCCATCCCGTTTGGAACCATTCTCTGGATATAATTTAATTCAAAGGATTTCTTACTGTCGTTTTCGAGGTGGTTTCTGAATATTTCGTCATTTCTACCTCTGGTGTGCTTTGGTGTATAGACGTCATTGACCCCAGGGCTTTTTCAACCTCAACACCTAGTTAATATTCATTACACGAAACTACACAAGACTGCACAAACACAAACAAGTATCATACTTTTAACCATGAAGGTCTCGAAGTCGGTATCGACTTTCGCTACAGCTTTAATAGCTGGAAGTCATGTCGTTAATGCGATAGAAGTTGATCTTGACTCTCCGGGTATATATCTCGCCATCTATGTTAAATAATGTATACTGACTACAAATTCAGATTCTATCAAGTCCGCGGCGAGTACAATTGCGTACGATATGATGTCCTATTACACAGGAAATCAAACGGGTGGCATACCCGGGAATCTGCCGGCGCCATATTATTGGTGGGAGGCCGGAGCAATGTTCGGCTCACTGATTGACTATTGGTATTATACAGGCGATTCATCATATAACGATGTTACTACGGAAGCTATGCTGTGGCAGACGGGACCAGATAATGATTACATGACCCCGAATCAAACTAAAACGGAGGGAAATGACGATCAGGGATTCTGGGGGTTGGCAGCTATGTCTGCAGCCGAAGTGAATTTCCCAAATCCTCCCTCAAATAGGCCTCAATGGCTCGCTCTCGCGCAAGCAGTTTTTAATACTCAAGCTCCTCGATGGGACGATAGTACTTGTGCTGGAGGTCTACGATGGCAAATTTTTACCTTCAATAACGGTTACAATTACAAAAACTCAATCTCTAATGGTTGCTTTTTTAATTTGGGTGCACGCCTTGCGAAATACACTGGCAACGATACATATGCACAGTGGGCAGATAGAACCTGGGATTGGATGGAGCATGTGGGGCTTATGGATCAAAATTACTACGTTTACGATGGTTCTGATGATACTCTTAATTGTACCAAGCTCAACCACATACAGTGGACCTATAATGCTGGAGCTTTCCTTCTTGGTGCGGCAAATATGTACAATTATACTAACGGAAGCGATATCTGGCGTGGACGTGTCGAAGGTTTACTGAATGCTACCCATGTTTTCTTCGAAGACAATGTCATGATGGAGGTAGCTTGTGAAAACAACGGGAAATGTAATGTTGATCAACAATCATTCAAAGCATACCTTGCTCGCTGGCTAGCGGCTACAACGAAAATGGCACCTTTTACCTACGATTCTGTTATGCAGTTACTACGCCCCTCAGCGAAAGGGGCTGCCGCATCATGCGTTGGAGGCGATAATGGACGCACTTGCGGACTTAATTGGAGAACGGGACAGTTCGATGGATTTTATGGAGTGGGCGAACAGATGTCAGCTTTAGAGGTCATTCAAAGTAATCTCATTGCGCAGGTTGCAGGACCAGTCACCAATACCACGGGTGGAACAAGTAAAGGTGATCCCACTGCTGGATCTGGGAAGAGCCCGACCAACTATCAGGCGTTACAACCAGTTACGACGGCTGATAGGGTTGGAGCAGGAATTCTTACGACAGTGGTATTGTTGATTCTTCTTGGAAGTATCTGGTGGATGATTGTGGATTAATGAATCGAGAGCTAATGAGGGTGTTCTTGTATATATATATATATATATTGGTATTTGGAACGAACACGAAATCTCCTACAATTATGGGTATTCGACGCGCCAAATTTGGGGCTTCTTTGTAATTTTGGGTGGTAAATGGGATACGGAACCGAAATCTTGGAGTTTTTGGGCGTTCAGTAGGGATTGGAGTGAAACGGGTCTGATTGGGGTATCGATCTGATGACGGTCTACATGATAAATGAGGGTATTGGGGAAAGGAAATACGCGGCTGCGCATAATAATTACGTGCATGGAATAGGATTAGGAATCGAAATTAGATGTCAATACTACATGATGCAATTGGAAGGTAGAGGGTTAAATCATCAAATTTGGTTTGGGCATAGTTTGGTGGGATGTGGAGTGAGGAGTAAAAAGGGATTTCTGTAATCTTCTTGGTTCTTGTAACTTTTAAGAAGAGAAATTGAAAGGAAAATCAATGTAATATGGTAGTTTTTTTCTCTTGATGTGAAAGTTGCAGTGATTGATTATGAGATCGTGTGATGGTGTGAGATAGGATGAGATTTTCTTGTTGTGGAAAGATGGGAGTGAAAGTGAATTGATGTGATGTAGAGTGATATGGAGTGAGATGAAATTTGTGATACAGATGGATAAGAGTCGGGAGTGTTTGTTTATGTTTGTGTTTATATAAGGTCATGTCTATATTTGTATCCTGGGACAAGCTGTCTCTTGTTGCAATCAACTTTTGCTTTTGCTTTAGCTTTGGCTTTGACTTGGAGGGGTATATAAGTTGACCATAGAAGTTGATATATTATATCATATATAGTGAGTGTATAATATATATATGTTTGTGTAGTAAGGTTGTCGATTAGGAGGGGATAGGAGGGGATAGGAGGGAAAGATGTGTTCGAGGAAAGATTTGTAGGGGAAGGAAATATGTAGATGGGGAGATGGAGATGGGGAGAGAGAAAAATTAGCATGCTTCTATTTATTATATACGCGAAATCCTGCGAGTTTACTTGTGAAGATGAAAGAGGTTGGGGATGGGGAATGGGGTGAAGGATATAACATGGATGGGTAGGTGTACATTTGTGGTAAAAGGAGGAAAGGAAGGGAAGGAAGGGGCTGGGATTATGGATTTGAGAATTTTTGGGGGGGGGGG